>BROG01000124.1:582500-607500 GCA_030159075.1 Atrina japonica
TTAATGCATATAAAAACTAGCCAAAATGTATTAAATCTATAAGGCCAAATTTTGACAATTATTCCTGGAAATTTGTAATGAGCATCGTTGAATCACAATCCCAAAACGAAAACTAATAATGAATATAGTTATTAAAAATCCTTTTTAACTTTTGTGGTAAAAAATCAATTAAACATCGACTTTATTTTTACAAAAGACAAAGACTGAAGTAAAACCATAATATTATAGATTTTATTTCAAGCTTTGTTATCGATAAAATATTCTTTTTTACCCATTTTCAATATAAATTGACGGTTTACCTACACTTCCTTAGATTATACTTTGTGCAAAACTGAAAGTATACTTACAATTACAATCAACATTTATGTCTTTTCAGAACATTTGCCCCGAGATGTATGGCTCTATTCTGAATAAAGTGTATTTCTGGTGGATGAATGGGTAATTTGTAATCATCAACTTTTTATTGTTCAGCCAATGTGGATACACTAACACATTTTGTTTTGCCCGACATCGTCCTACAAACAATATGTCCCCCTGTTACATAACCAGTGCAATGTTTACTCATCTAAAAACGATATTCGACTCATTCAGAGAAGAATCGATAAACTAGTCCCTCCTTTAAACGATTTATAAATGTAATTCCTCGGAAATAGATACTTACTCAATTTGATAACTCTTCTCTATGGAGTTATATGAAATAAAATCCAGTATCCAGTGTTTATGCATTATCATCACCCGATACTGATAACACAATGTCACTTAAAATAAAAATTGTAAGTCATGGTAAAATGACTCATCGAAGAATCACAGTCTATTCATAGTTCAGTACTTATTTCTATTGTATAATGCTATAGTGTTATTCACTTGGTAATATTATGCATTCAGATTTTTATCACACGTTATTTCTACAATATAATTCTGTAGTATTTGTATTACACGATATTCTACAATATGATTTTATAATGTTGTTATTACACGTAATTTCTACAACATGATTTTGCAGTATTTTTATGACACGTTATTTTTACAACATTATTTATAGTGTTTGTATCACACGTTATTTATACAACATGATTTGTAGTGTTGCTAGCACATGTTATTTCTACGACATGATTTTGCAGTGTTGTTATCACACGTTATTTCTACAACATGGATTTGTAGCGTTGCTACGACACGTTATTTCTACAACATGATTTTGTAGTGTTTGTGTCACACGTTATTTATACCCCATGAATTGTAGTTTTGTTAGCACACGCTATTTCTACAATATATAATATGATTTTGTAGTGTTTGTGTCACACGTTATTTCTACAACATGATTTTGTAGTGCTGTTATCACGTTATTTCTTCAACATGGTTTTGTAGCGTTGCTACGACACAATATTTCTAAAACATGATTTCGTAGTATCTGTGTCCCACGTTATTTCTGCAACATTATTGTGGAATATTGTTATCACACTTTATTTCTAGAGTATAAGTCTGTAGTATTGCTATCACAAGTTATTTCTACAGTATGATTAGATTATTGTGACATGATCTTTATTGCGATCACACGTTACTTCTTCAATATGATTTTGTAGTATTGTTATGAAGGCTTACAAAAAACCACTGGAAGAAAAGGATGTATGGAACCTCGGTTTAGCCGACAAGAGCAAAACGATTGTTCCTCTTCTTGAGAAGAACTGGAACAAAGAATTGTCAAAGGCAGAAAGGAAAGTGTAAGTATATCATACGTTTATTGTGATAGATATGTACATGAATATATATGTGTGTATAAAATATTGATAATGAATAGATGATATATTAGATAACAAAATTAATAAAACAAATAAACGAATGAATGATAAATAAATAAAAACTTTCCGCCATTACGAAAACGATGCACAATTATCACTGATTACTATGTATGCTAATGTTTGCCTTGATACCTAGTTTTTAATCTTGTCTTTACTTTACTGCTATTTCCAGTTTATTGATATTGTTCTTTACGAAATACAGCGCATTGAACATGAAGTGGTAGCACTGGATACTGTTTTTTTAAACTAGACACGGGATGCAGTGCGCTAGTTTGTACAGATAATGAATTAGTCCATTTGAATTTCATTATGGACTTCGAGGTGTGATATAGGGGATGCTTACCTCTATGTGGCATGTGGTCCCACCTCTTGATTCACCGCTGGTCTGTGTTTCTCCAATTTTCACAAGATATGCATATTGTTTCTTGAATCACCCGACGTTAATAATATAGTATCAACACTTTACACGCAGGCACTCACGCACGCACACACACACAAACACACACACACACACACACACACACACACACACACACACACACACACCTACACACACACACACACACACACACACATATATATATATATATATATATATATATATATATATATATATATATATATATGGTGGAGGTGGGTTTGTGTGTGGGTGTGCGTGTGTGTATAGTCGAGACTGTCTTGTGTGATTTCTATGGGACTGATCAATGATGGTCACATAGGACAGGGAGTCACATAACACAGAGCTCAGTCTTTCGACCTCAGCACTGTGTAGTTTTTCACGTCTATGTGTTACTAGTCTACACATACAACAAGATTGCTGTTTTTATAAGATGTAGATAAGATATTAATAATAACAAATAAGTTTTAAAATCTTCCATGAATAAAACATGATAATATTTATATGCATTTCTACATAATATGAATTAAATAAAAAGTCACTTTTAAAACATGTGAAAGTTTGTAATGCACATTTACTCTATTATCACTTATTCATGTAATTATCAAGTACATATGTTTACAAAAGTATTAAACACGTGACAGTTCTCAAATTCTTAAAATTCAGGTACAGTACACTTGTAGTTCATTTCGGCAAAGGTGTTAATTTTGATGAGGCCTATTTTTATGTAATTGACGCTTTTTGTCAGGTATCATGGTTGTCTCAAAGTCGATTAACATAGGTTTATGTACAGTTAGGGCGTACAAAATCATGGTCGCTTGTCAGGTAAGACAGGGAGTTACTTAATACAGTCTAGTTATGTAGTAAATAACGTTGAACGGACTTGGTGACAGTTACATGAGACAGGGAGTCGTTAAATGCAAGGGGTCGCTAAGACAGTCTCGACTGAATATTACCTGTGTTTAGACCTCGTAACATGAGAGAAAGTAAATGTTGAGTTTAATCTAATGATGTATAATGAATTCCTATTCATCACTTTACCAGAAAAAAATCGACAGAACGAAAAGTCCGGAAACATGCTGATTTGACAGAGAATGAAGGAACCAATGAAAAGACACCTCTCCTATCGTCGGATTTTACATTATCACCAATTAAAAACGATGGTGAAATCAGATACAACACCGATGAAATTGACAAGAAAAAATTCAAGCCGTCATTGAGCATAGCCTTGGTTAAGACATTTGGTCCTGTTTATCTTACTTCGCTCTTCGTCAAACTTCTGTCAGATATCTTACAACTGTTGGGTCCAGTACTGATGGGGTAAGCAATTAACATACAACTGAGTATCTAAAAGAAAGAAGTAAGAATAGCATTATGCTAATTTTTGTGACAAAAGATATGGTGTAGTTTCTTCATGTCCTTGCTAAAACGTTCTTGGCGAATTCCGAAATAACATATTAAAACAGTTTAAATTTTCATGTGTGAATTTGATTCGGTTTGCAGCAGAAGTTTCAATACATGAGACAACTGCTCAATCTGAAAAAAGCTCGATAAAATAAAATGATTTTCAGTCGAGACTTGAAAACGAGGCTCTGTGTCAATATTATGCTGCGTCGACAGATTAAGCTGTTGACTATTAGCTGTTGACAAATATACAAAATTGGTATACATCTATCTGATTGTATGTTAATTTGATGAAGAAAATTACATTTGTAGAGAAGCCAGGCAAACCATTATGCCTGACACTTGCATATTCATCTTTTATAAATTCAGATGTATAATTGTTCGCATTGTCTTTGACAAATGACAGTTCCCATTACCCTTAGACAGAAATTTGTCAAGACTAACAAAGCATTCCTTATTTTCTAGATTCCTTATAAATTACGCTGATGCAAAACCGGCGCTACCGGCTTGGAGAGGCTACGTTCCGGCTATTTTGCTCTTTCTTGCGACGATTTTTCAGTCCGTATTTTATCACCAGAGCTTTCAAATAGGCATGACTGTTGGAATGCGGATAAAAAGTACGCTTACAGCTGCAATTCTAAAGAAGGTAAAACTTGTTAAATAGTATACAGGGTAAGAGTGGGTCATTTTGAAAAGAACATATTGGTGTAAAATTTGTCCATAGACCTTCCAATTATATAATAACTTGACAATAATGATAATTCCAAAGTAATAAGTCTCCATAAAAATGGCAATTGTTTTTCTTTAACTGATACATTCTGGTCAGGCTGCTGTTGTAATTTCAATATATATATATATATATATATAGAGAGAGAGAGAGAGAGAGAGAGAGAGAGAGAGAGAGAGAGAGAGAGAGAGAGAGAGAGAGAGAGAGAGAGAGAGAGAGAGAGAGAGAGAGAGAGAGAGAGAGAGAGAGAGAGAGAGAGAGAGAGAGAGAGTGTGTGTGTGTAACCTCGCTAAAATATATGTAAGAATAAGTGCAGACTCTTTCCAAGATTTCACCTAGTTAATCAGACCAATTTAAATCAGTCAGTCAGGTGGTCGTTATAGCGATATTTCATATATATGCAATATATATATTTAACTGGAAAAGATAACATATAAATCTAAAGATTTTATGTTAAAATTCGTAAAGAGAGAAAAATGCAACTGAGATATTGTTTATCAATGACAGCCCTTTAGTTGGTAGAACAATAAACAATGTAAATAAAGTAAATGACATTTCTCATCACTTTTCTTTTCCTCTAAATTATGTTGTAAAAAAGCTTAAACCACTTAAAGATTACAATCGACATAATAGCCAGTTCAAAGTAAGATGCTATTATCTATTATACAATTATGGACCTTTGAGTGGATGAATATGGTGTAATATTGACCTGAAAACCAGTATTAACCGAGGCGATAGCCGAAGTCAATATTGGTTAGCCGGTCAATATTACACCATATTCATCCACTCGAAGTCCACAACTGCTTTGCTATATAAATATTTAGATACATGTATATACTTATCCTGTAGTGTGAGAGGGAATTTCCATATTCTATTTTTAGTAATGATATCCACTGGTTTTCCATAGAATATGTAGTTATGTTTTGAGAGGCAAAACTCGGCTTATCCAATCAGAAACCGCTTAATTTTAATTTATATCGTAAATATTGATAACTAATTATTTAGTCAGTCATTTTATCGCTTTTTCGTGAATAATATTGCGGAATTTACGTTTCAGTCACTCAGTTTAAGTGCGAAAGCGAAGAAATCGACACAACTTGGAGAGATTGTCAATCTCATGTCAGTTGATTGCCAAAGAATACAGGATACTTTTACGTATTGTTGGGCTTTGATGACAAGTCCCGTGCAAACTTTAATCGGGATCTCTATACTATGGGATGTATTAGGCCCTTCGTGTTTGGCAGGATTTTTGGTTTTGTTAATACTGGCTCCTATGAACTCTATTGTCATCGTACTATCGACGAGATTCCAGCAGCAGATTTTGTTATGGAAAGGAAAGCGAATTAAAATGGTGAACGAGATTTTGAATGGAATGAAGGTATTGCACTTTTGTAAACCATATTTATTCCTGCACAAAATTAATATGGAGAAAGTCTCAAATTCTACTCGATTTGTGTTGTTTTATTCTCAAGAAATGTTTTTGTTGATAAAATTTAAATGATTTCATAGATATATATATATATATATATATATATATACATTGTATATATATATATATATATATAAAACCAACAACACTATATATCCTAGGGTATCGGATTTAAGCAATAAATACAAGTCAGGAAAAGAATATGTAAAGCAATAAAAAGACTAACGACACGGACAAAATAAATGTCAAATTTTCGGGACAACCTGTCCCTTCAACAGGACAAAACAATTAAAATAATGAAAAAACGTACACATGCAATCTCTCACGCAAACATCCACTCACACACACAACACACAACCGGAGAGTGAAAGCATTTATTTAATTTATTTAATTTAATTTTCTCAACTGAGATAAGATTGACAAGGGGCAGTGTAATTCTCGTCCAGGACATATGTCCAAATGTATGTCCCGATTCACTTAACTTCGATGTTTAAACATTATTCTTACCATAATCTATGATTAATTATTCAATAACAAACCAGGAGGTATGAAATGCGTTAAAATCAAGAAGGCAGCACGTTTTGTGGCATAAAAAGGGGAATAGATATATACCTTTTTAAAAACATGAAATGCGTCTTGTAAAATGCTAATACATGACAGTCATGATTAGTCATTTATACATATAATATGTAAAATATATATAATACACGATATTTAAGATACAAGTAAATTAGTATAAGTGCATTAGTTAAGATAAATGACTCGAAACATACACTAGGGCATATGTACAGGACTAAATTTACACTGCCCCTAATATTAATGTAAACGTCGTATGGCAAAAACAAACAAACAGAGAAAGAAGTGTTGGTCTCCTTAACCTATTTCGCTCAAAAACACGTTGTTTTCGAAAGGAAAAGGGTAAAGCAAGTCTCGAAATATTTTAGGGTGTCAATGACAATGACATTTGCGTTTATTTCCCCCGAGGCGAACATAGGGGCAGCCACTTTCACCATTTAGAATTACTTAAGTCAGCAATATTGCGTAGTTAAGTATTTTATCACTTGAGAAAGAGATTTGTCTAAGGATTTCTTTACGGTAAACAACTTTACACAAGTTGAGAAAACTACCAGCGAAATGTGAATCGAACTAAATCGAAGTGAAAATAACAAGAAATTGCAAAATGAATTTGATCTACAAAGTCAAAACAAGAAATTCAGTCTGATAAACTGCACTCAACTCGAATTACACAGAGAAACAGTATCAGATACAAATTCAAAGGTCAAACTTTTAAGATTCCAATACAAAAAAAAACGAGATATGGATGATTCTAGTTTCAATCACTTTGAACTCGAATTATATCGCGAAAGGGTACCAGGCAGAATTCATTTTTGTGGAGTCCATTAGCGTATTTCAGCGATTTGAGCTGTCGTAGACGAAAAAAATTAATATTTTGTCTCATATATATCCAAAAGAGACCATCTGTTGCTAGGATAACAAATGCATGTGTATAATGGCAAAAATAATGTCAAACGTAACCCGAACTATAAGTTATTGTTTGTCCGCCATTACTTTGAGCATGATAGCAAATTAACGTTCGGTACTTTTATACGGAGATTACCGAGTGTCCAATAAGAACATGCTATTTGCAGGAAATATACATTCGGTTCTTATTAACCTTTGCGTTTATTTTCGTACATCATCATTTCATACCTAAATCAGACAAAGTTGGTCTTTTCCGTCGTTTCAAAACATTTGTTTCTGAAATTGTCCATGTGTCGGGTATATCAGTTGATCACGACCCATTTTTAACTCGTCCCATCCTATTCTCGACTTTATCATTCTTGACGCATATGATCATCAACTACCCAACTCCACCGTACATCTCGGCACTATTGTAAAATATGAAGTGCGCATAGTTTTCACAGTTATATTGATTTGATCTTGGCAATGTCAACATACAGGGTAACATTAAAGATAGGAAAACATTCATATATTCATCCAATTTTCTTCAGGTATTATTTTACATAATACATGCACTTTCCAATAAAATAAGTATTTTAAAAGTAAATATAAAGCACATAAAAATCGACTGACATTAACATACGCCGATTGTGTAAAGGGCCCAGATTGCTGATAGACCGAGTGCGTAAGGGACAAGACCAACCTGACGAATTACGAAGCACATTTGATATGGCGAAAGAGTTTATCTGAAAGGTCAATGCATATGGAAATGCAGCTCAATATTTTAATAAAACAAATAACTTCGAAAAGAAGATCTTTTACAACGTTTCATGTGTTTGATAATGTATTTGAACACACATTTTATCATATTCACAACTATATGTCTAATGCCTTTGGGTATAAAAGACTGAAGTCTGTGCATCCAAAATTGTTCTTTCTGTTTTCTTTCCGCATCGCACCAATTAGGATTGTGATCAATAACCACGACTGTCATGTCCTCTTATTTACGATCCTCAAGGTTGAAAAGGTAACCAACAGGTCTGTCTGTATTCAATATCTTGCAAACACCTACTAACCTTCTGACTATGTCACTGTCTCTTGTTTGACAAGTATGAAGTCTTAAAGGAATGAGTTAAAAGCAACAACAACAAAAAACAACAACAGCAACAACAACAACAACAACAACAATGATTTAATATATTTGTTTTCATCAATTAAATAAATTGATAGTAGCTTTGCCAAATACACTTAATATCTGAAATATGATTACACGGAAATGTTTTATAGGTTTTGAAAATGTATGCATGGGAGTCATCATTCAAAGCGAAAGTGAAGGAACTTCGAGATAAAGAGCTTCATTATTTCCGACTTATTGCTTACATGCAGGGTGCAGTTGCATTTGGATGGATTTTAGCGCCATACTTGGTGAGGCGGATTTCAATTTTTTAACGTTTCAAGATATACTTGAATGTCTGTAGACCTTTATATTAAACATTGTAAAGGAGACAGTGTCAACGTTCCTTAAAACGATATCAAAGCAGCATGTGTATTGAGACTATAATCCTTCAGATACTAGTTTAAGATGATTTTAATTGCAAGTGATGATTATCCGCGCTGTGTGCCCTACCAATAACCAGAAACTATTAAAACTGTAATCATTTGACATACTATGTACATTTCAGATGGGTCTTGCCACCTTTGCCTCATTTGTTACCTTAAGTGAAGATCATTGGCTGGATCCATACAAAGCCTTTGTTACTCTGTCTGTATTCAATATCTTGCGAACACCTACCAACCTTCTGACTATGTCACTGTCTCTTGTTACACAGGTATGAAGTCTTAAAGGAATGAGCTAACAACAACAACAACAACAAAAGCAACAACAACAACAACAACAGCAATAATAATAATAATAATAATAATAATAATAATAATAATAATGATAATGATAATAATAATAATAATAATAATAATAATAATAATAATAACAACAACAATAATAATAATGATAATACTACTAATAATAATAATAATAATAATAGTAATAATATTTAGTAATAATAATAATACTAATAATAATAATAATAATAATAATAACTGTAATAATTATGATAATTAATCTAATTGCACTCTTAAATTGATTTCAATGAGATGAAATTGAGATTTTGACACAGTTAAAATTTATTTTTGTGTTCCAGTTAATGTTTGGTAATGAGATTATATGTATTTAACTAATCTACTAGATTTAACTCATTAATAACTTTTTTCATTTTGTTCTTTTTATTGCTAACAGTTCTAAAAATTGTTATTGATTTTTAGGCTTTTGTGTCGATCCGAAGGATAGAAAAATTCTTGGTTCTTCAGGATTTGGAACCGAACAACGTACAACGAACATTGCATTCAGGTAGCGTTATAAACCTTTTCAACCCTACAGTCTGAAAACACCCAGTATTTAAAGTGAATTTAGTCTAATATGATTTTAAGACGAAAAATAATTAATGCTGTAAACTTTGAATTTTGGTATACATGTATACATACATTTTATATTTTAATAACGAGAAAAAATTAATATTGTTATTCATTTCACAAAACAAAAAATCTTTTGAACACGCGTTTGCTGTAAATGAGAGTATTTATGGTTTATAGTTGGATGTCCAAAGTCCTCGACTACGGTACCAAATCTCCCTTATTTACAAATTAGCAGGTTGAAACATTTAAGTCTTAGATGGGAATAAGTTGTGTTTAAAAAATGTATTTTGATTTTTACTATTGAGACTGGTTTACAATAACAAATAAAAGATAAAAAACAAACATAGAAACTTACATTCCTATATATTATGTGAAAATAAGATCAAATTCAGTAGTAAGTTGAACTTATCATTCCAGACGAATATTTACCAAACTGGTTTTCTGAAACAGCAATTTTGAATATACAGAGAGAGAGAGAGAGAGAGAGAGAGAGAGAGAGAGAGAGAGAGAGAGAGAGAGAGAGAGAGAGAGAGAGAGAGAGAGAGAGAGAGAGAGAGAGAGAGAGAGAGAGAGAGAGAGAGAGAGAGAGAATGTTTATGGTTGTGTATATCTCTTTTAACATCAATCCATGTAGCAATAAAAGAAAGATTTTTTAATGTATCATAGAGTTGATGAATGTTTTTGTACATAATATATTAACATATATTTTTCAGATTATGCAGTAGAGATCGAAGAAGGATTGTTTACATGGGATTCTAATATGCCTTATGCTACACTGCGGGAGTAAATATCATTTTTATATCTTTGATTAAAAGGCACTTGCATAAGTTGTCCTAAAATATGAAAATATATTGTTATATAACTATACTACATAGGGATATTAATGACAGTAAAATAGACAAACTTGAAATCACGGGAAATGCAAACTGAAAACTACTGATTTAATACGCTCTGTTAAAAAAATAAAAATACCCAAGGTTATGTTAATGTACAAATACTTATCTAACACGTATATCACTTATATACAGTCGAAACTCTATATATTGAACCTTTTTTACATTGAACCTCCGCTGTATTTGAAATGATTTAGCCAGATTCCCTTATTACAACTATAACCCGGTTATTTTGAAAACCCTGTTTATTTGAAAGAAATATTCTATTTCGGTTCCAATAAATCAGGTATTAGACTGTACGTAATAATTCACAATCTAAATCATGTTTTTTCACGGTACATACAGCATAAATTTGAAGGTGAATGAAGGGCAGTTGGTAGCTGTCGTAGGCCAGGTTGGATGTGGCAAATCATCTCTAATCTCAGCACTGCTTGGTGAAATGGTCAAACTAGGAGGAAGGGTCACCATCAAGGTCAAACTTATATTGAATTTTATTTGTCGTAAATTTCCGGTTTAAGCAAATTGGTATTATTTCAGTGCATTTATTTTTTTCATATAACAGGTTAAGAAAATTAAGTAAAATGGTAATATATTCTGGCATGTTAAGTTTTTTGTCCAGTATTTATAACAAAACAAAAATCAGACAAGATTACATAGTTTTACTTTACAGCATATTTGCCTAATCACCCAACACTATTTGTTAGAGGGGTATAAGTTGTGTTTCCCCAAAAATCTTTTTTTTCTTTTCCTACTTAGATTGATTTACAATAACAAAAAAAAGATATACACAAACATAACATGTCTTGAAGTCTTAAATACTTATATATTTTATGAACATTGCTTGATAAACACAGCGTGGCAATTATTCATTTGCAAACGATTAATTCGACCGTACTATTTACATATGCATACACCACTGGACTGACTTTATTTTAGCAGAATATGTAGGAATATAAGATTTCTTATGCCTGTGTATATCGCTTACTCGTTTTAGAAAACACATCTAATGTCCCTTTTAGTTACGCTGTGACAGTTACAAATTCAAACTTTGTTCAACTGTATAAACTGCGCAAATTTCAGGGTAGTGTTGCATATGTGCCACAGGAAGCATGGATACAGAATGCCACTTTGAAGGACAATATTTTATTCGGAAAAGGATTCCTCAGGAAAAAGTACAATAAAGTTGTGGAGGCATGTGCACTTGCTCCGGATCTCGAAATATTACCCGGTGGAGATATGATAGAAATTGGTGAAAAGGTATATTGGTATCAATCAATGTTCTCGGATGTAATAACTGAACAATAAGCACAGAAATTTAAAAATGGTAAACAATAAATAGCAACATCAAACTGCTAAATTGCTATGATGTTAGTGCCTGTGATCTCTATCGACACATTTACAGGTTAGCAAATTCACTGCAATATGTTTCTGTTGCATGGTGTGTTCACCTTTTGCGATGATCAACCTCTTTTAAAGTTATCTTTATTACTGATTTAATATTTTAAGATATCATTACAGTATTTACTTATCCTTCGTTCATTCTAGATGTTTTATTCATTTATTTTTATTGTCATTTTTATATGACATCATTTTTGTTATTGTTATTATTTCTATTGTTAACATTATTATTTCTATAATAGTAATAATAATAATGATAATAATAACAATAATAATAATAATAATAATAAAAATGATATTAATAATAATAATAAATTAATAATAATAATAGTAAATTAATAATAATAATAATGATAATAATATTATTATTATTAATAATAATAATAATATTAATAATAATAATATTTAATAATGATAATAATAGTAAAATAATAATAATAATAATAAGAAGAAGAAGAAGAAGAAGAAGAAGAATGATGATGTAATGATGATGACGATGAGAATGATGATGATGATGATGATGATGGTAGTTGTCATAATAGTATTAATAATAATACTAAAACAAATAATGATAATGTTAATAATAATGATGATTGTTGTAGGGAATCAACATAAGCGGTGGCCAGAAACAAAGAATTAGTCTAGCTAGAGCCGTTTATAACAACTCAGATATTTACTTGATGGATGATCCTTTGTCCGCGGTGGACTCCCACGTAGGAAAACATATATTTGAAAAAGTTATCGGACCAAAGGGACTTTTGAAAAATAAGGTTTGTGATGTATGGACTTCTACTTTTCTATTGATGTTATGACGGAAAAGTTTTAAATGTAAGGGTGACAGTATCAAAATCCTCGTCACAATCGGTACAGAGAATTTAACAAAGTATTTCGAGCAGGTAATTCAACATTTTAGTCAGTGAGATTGTATTTCCATATTTTGTTACAAATTAACTGCAGTAAAACCTGCTTTAGTGACCACCTGTATATAAAGACCAGCTGGTCACAAAGACCGTTTTTGCTGTCACCAATAATACCATCTGTGTACAAATCAACCTCTATATAAAGACCACCTCCCTATAAAGACCGGTTTTCTTGTGTCTCTAAGGAGGTCGTTATATACAAGTTTCACAGTACTGTTTAAAGCTTTACTGGTTGTTAGTTTAGAACGATAAATATTGATCTGTGCTATAGATCGGAGACACGTATAAATTTAGACAGTTAAATCTTGTGCTAGACAAAACCAACTTTTCGTGTCAATATCGATGTTTAAAGTCACAATATTGACACGTAACCCAATGCGAAGTACTTTCTTTGTGGAATGGACTATTTATAACTGATCCAACATGATTGGTTTTGCAGACAAGATTGTTGGTAACGCATGGGGTGCATTGGTTACCAATGGTTGATACAGTCGTTGTTATGGTAAATGGCAAACTGTCTGAAATAGGATCGTACGAAGAGCTTGTGTCACATGATGGAGCGTTTGCCCAGTTTCTGAAGCAGTACTTTATGCAGGAGGAAGAAAGTGATACAGAAGATCCAGAAAGTACGTATGAACAATTTTGTGTTTGTTGATCAGAAATGTAGTTCTAGAAATGGCCCCACTATAGTTGATGTAAATTGGGATCCAACGCTATCTATCGCATGATAACATGTATATACGTATATTGACTTAAGGTATCCATTGCAAGAATTAATTTGCTAAATTCGGAAATTTGCGTCGCAATCTCGATATTGTCCGAAAAAAAATGTAAATATCATCGAAATATTGTAAAAATCATTTATCCTCAAATTAAAGTCTCATATTGTATTGGTATTGATAAACTATGATTTTCTGTTTTTCATGCTCCATGTCTTCGAGATTAATTCGGAGATACTTTTTTGACATGCAATCCAAAATAACAGCTTTTACGCGCAAGAGTTATTTCCCTGTCATATATGGTCCCTGGAAATTACACATCAGTACATGGGACATACATATCTATGGCACGCGAAAATCAAATTAATGAGTTAAATCGAGTTTTTCTCAGTTAAACCTAGTTTTCCTGTAAGTAGACTTAGTTTTTCTCAGTAACCCACATTAACTGGACAAAAATACTAGGTCTAATTGAGAAAAAAAAACTGCGCCCAAATAACAAAAATGAAAATGAGTTTAACCTAGTTTTTTCGAGGAAAACTAGGTTTAATTGCACTACAATCACATTAATGAATATTACTGTGATTTTGGCGCAGTTAAGCTTATTTTTCAGTTAAACCTAGTTTTATTTCAGTTAATGTGTGTTAGGAGAAATACTAGGATTAACTGGATAAAAACTAAAGTTATCTCGTAACTCACATTCACTGGAGAATTTTTCTCTAGTTAAACCTAGTTTTTCTCTAGTTAAACTTAGTTTTTCTCAGTAGTCCACATTAGCTGGAGAAATACTAGGTTTAACTGAGAAGAATTGGGTATTATAGGGTAAAAATGTACTATAAATTAGTGTACGAGAAAAACATACTTTAATTGATAAAATCTAGGTGTAACTGTGCCACAATCATATAAATGCATATTTAACTCACATTAACTAGAGAAAACTGGGTTTGACTAAGAAAAACTAGTTTTAACTCATTAATATGATTTTGGCATGCCATACCTACCTATCATAAAATGCAATCATTGTAGTACCTTACTAGTTATAAACTTTTGACATTTCGTGCAATGGATACCTTAGAGCCACATAATGTCCCGTTGAGCTCAGTTATGGTATCATTTTTTTTAACTGATAATACACTTGTTCATACTTATATAAAGATATGATGTTACCATTACACCTCTGTATGTTGCTTTGTTCGCGTGTAATGAGAGTATGAAGATGATAAAAAAAAAACTTCTAGGGGGACCCAACCATAAATAAGACGGCGTTCAATAATATTAAAAGTGACCTTAGATACAAAAGTTCATAAACAGGCATAGTCGTTAGTTTTCTTTTGTAACACGACCAATTTGAAAGAGAATAAACAGATCGCCTCATACCGAATACAACAAACACAATAAGACAGTTTCCAATGACATACCTCCAAGAAATGAAATTGACCCCATGGTTTACGTGGTCCCAAAATCTGGTACACTATACGGTCATCGTAATCGGCTGCCGATCGCTAATTCGCGTCTAATTATTTTTATCACATTTCCTGACCATTAATGTCATGATATAATTTTATAATGTGTAAATTTTTTGTTAGGAACAACAGGCTGTACTAGGGCTTTAAAACAAAACAGATAACTAAAACATACATAACGTCATTTCACGGAATTTATATAGTTTTTATAAAATGTATTAACAATACATGTAGCATTTCACACATTTCGCCCGAGTTTACGTTATAGTTTGATTAAAACACACACGACCGTCCAGATTTTTTTAACAATATCTGCAGCCATTAAACCTATTTTGTCCAAATATGCCAAGTGTAACGTCTATGGAATTCAAAGTTATACATTTACAAATATTTGATATTGATATAAATCAAGTGATATATATTGTTGAAAATAATGTTATCATTTTGCCACTTACAGTTCAACACATAAAACAGAAAATGATTGAGCGTATGGAATCCGTTACGTCAGAGGGACTCTCCACAACTGATACAGAGGGGCACTTACCATTAACAAAACAGTATATGCATAGGTATGGATGTAGGTATGGATGCATGATTGAATTATATTAAGTCATAAAACTGTATGCAGTATGACTTTAAAAAATATTTTAAATAGTTTTTTGTCAGGTTTTGTCCTTCACCAATTTATGCATGACTGTTTATAGTATCAACAATACCCTTCCGATGGCTGATGGTGCCATATTTCTACGCTCGAATCCGAGTCAAATAAGTCCTATTAACACCTTAACTTATCTTACCTTCGTCAACAGAGTATTCAAAATCTAGGAGTAGTGTATTATTTGAATAAGACTTCCAATAGATGTAAAAATACATAAATCCAAAGCGTCAACCATTCGGAACTCCAGAAACCAATAGACAAATGCATATATGTTGAATATTGGACAAACACCCTCCTTGGGATAACGTAGAGCTGGGACAAGATGCTACGGATGCCATGAAAGAGTAAACTTAAATTTCATCTTGTCACATTCCCATGTAATCCATGCTGAAAATGAAGTAGAAAAGATATAGAATAGAAACAACTCTTCTTAATAGTCGAAATAGACGATTCTTTAAAGATAAAGTTTGGATCAGATACCATTGACGACTACCCAATTTTGATCGGGCACTGTCCCATGTAGTCCAGTAAAATAATTCCGAAATAAATCCTTGTATCAATTAATACAAACTACTCAAACATTTTTACTCAATTGAGGTAATATGTAAATGCAGAAATTGCATAAATTCTCATATTATTGAGAAAAAAACACTTGCATAATGCATCACGTTTAGGTATATAATTAGGCATGTTTGGGTTTTTATATTGTAACACTTTGATAATGAATAACTATTGGCAAAGCGGAATTCATACAATATAGCATATATATTTTATACGCTGGCAAATGAACTGAGAAATATTGACTTATTGACAAATGATATATGAAAAAATAAATTAATTTTTTGAAGTAATGATTGCTTGGTGAGCTAATTTATCACAAAGTTTTAATGGATCTAGAACAAACTTCTCTGCTGTAAGATTACGGATTTTATTATAATTCCGCAAGTTTTGCGATTTTAGCAATTTGGTAGTATTAATAAGTTGAAAACTGTTTCACTTGTTTTTTGTTTTTTGTTTGTTTTTTTTTCTGTTTTGTTTTGTTTTGTTTTTTTTAGAAAACGGATGTCTTCTCAAACGATAGAGATACAGAAACCAGAGAAGTCTCTTCAAGTAGAAAAACTGACAACAGACGAATTCTCAAGTCAGGCTGAAGTAAATATAATAAATATGTAATGTTTCTACAACATTATTGTATCTATCATATGCATCTATCTATCATTTTAAAAATTATATATGTATTTACTTGTTTATTTTTATCTTTATTTAGACATTCATTCATACTTTTTCCTGTTTTTATTTATATTTTTTACTTATATCCTATGTATTAACAATCTACTTATTGCTATCTCCCTTTCATCTTTAATCTATATTATAGTCTTCGATGTTTTCCTTCATGAGTCCATGATAATACCAAATTTACAATAACTCTGATATGTCAAAACAAAAACAGGAATTTTCTGAGTTTGCTGAAAAATGCAACATCACAGCCAATGATAAAAAACAAAACAGCAAAAAAGTAAACCCCAAACATTATGCAAATTTCAAACAACAGGTTATTTTCCTGAGTTATACCACGTGATAAAAATGGCTCATCTTTTATAGTAGTACCACAAGTGATTTTAGCATATTCATGACGGTGATTCTCTAATAGTTCTAAATATTTTCCCTAAATAACTTCTAGATGTCAAGTAAATGTTAGCCAGTTTCTATATTTACTTGTCAATTCATTAAATGTGCTATTCAAATTATTCACATCTTTTATTTTGCAACGTTTATCATTGATAATCTATTTTTTTTTATTTATTTTCGCATTGATAATCTAAATACTATAAACGATCTTGTAGCTAATTATAACAAAATGGTATTGTTTTTCCTTGAAATATTTGCATTTAGATTTGAATCATAAACAATAACATTATATGAATTTTATATAAGTATAATAGTTATTTCTTTTTCTGAAATTAACAATTTGGATTTCTTTTCCATTATCGTTTGTTATTGTATTTTCCAAATCTTGATAGATAATATTTTCACTCTTAAGGTTGTATGCTTAAATTAAACTTGACAGCTATAAAAAGGATAATTATCCATATAAATGCTAGAGAAATATATTATCTATTTACAAAATATCACAAGTTTGAATGTCGGTACGATCACCGCTTTTCATAATATTTTCCTTATTTTGATAGATAAAATTTTCAGTCTTTGGAGAATATGCAAAAAGTGCTGGGATCTGGGCTACTGTATCAGTAATAATTCTATTAGCAGTTTATCAATCGTTTAATATCTTATCCAATTTCTGGCTGAACTTTTGGACAGAGGATGAATACCTCAGTAGAAACCGGGAAAATTCTACATCGGAGGAATACATAAATAGATCTTACAGATATTTGACAATGTATGGAATGTTTGGAATAATTCAAGGTAAATAATTTGTGTGAAAAAAACATCGGTTCAAAGTTTAATGTGAGTAGTGTTTAGTTGATTCAATGGGTAACTTTTGAGTTAGCTCGGATTACCGTTATAATCCTGCTTTTATTATCGCCAATTACCTGATTCTAGAATAATGTTCCTCAATGTTATTTCCGGTTTCGGTATTATATAGATAGCCCCCATAGCACAATTGGTAAAAGAGCCTTGCAAGTGTTCGGAAGGTCCTGGGTTCATTTCCCGGTCTGTCCACTGATTTTGCTCTGCCTGATACATTTCAGTAATTTCACATTCAACTAAATAACCCACTGTGGTATGTTTTAAGAGTCTCTTGAGTTTTTTATACATAACAAATTCAATGCGCTAAAAAGTAAAATTATTTCCATTTACTTTACATACGTTGCGCAGGTAAATATGAAAACCGGAAGAACACATGAGGAACATAATCGAGATGGCACGAATAAATGCAGGATCATAACGGTAATCCAGGCTTACTCGAAAGTTCCCTATTGCTGGTTTTGGGTTGTGGAATATTATCTGTATGTTAAACCCTGTGATATTTTATAGTTAATACGCGATCTGTCGACCACGCGTAAAAAGGTGACGGTGGATTTGAAAACCAACAAAGCAAAACAGATGTTCATTTCATGCATAAAATATTTTTCCTTTTTTTCTTTAATTTGCCTACGATATTTTTGTCACAAACAATTGTTTTCGGAATACAAATATATGTTTGTAGTGGCCTAGTGTCACGGTGTTCAACACTAGCGTGGGGTTACAGGTTCAATTCCAGAATCATTTTACAAATAAGACTTTAAAAATGTAGTGACTGTTCTATCGCCTAGTACTCGGCATTGACTACGTTGATATCAGCCTATGACCCATGTCAATATCTGTGGCATTCACTAGTTGTGAAGTGCATTTCTTCTCATGCCCATGGCGTTTTCATTTCCCAACATACGTTATGCCAGGGCATGATCTTCTTATGAATGTTTTATTCTGAGAGCACAACGACTCGCCAATAAACTACTTACACAATGTTACGTTGTTGAACGCTTGAAATCGTCGTTTAAAACGTTGTATGGTCGATACGGGGATCTTGTCCAACAAAACGAAGTCTCTCCTCTCAGTAATATTAGATAGTATTATGAAGCGTGACCACAGACAGCAACTCCCTTTTGCCAATCGTGCTTTTCACCAAACTTGACCTTTTTCACCGAAGTTGACCTTTTCATAGAACTATAGAGGTTCCCAGTGGCATATTTGCGACGATCTTGGCATTCCAACAGGGGAGAGGGTCTCTCATTTACAAGACCTTATACAATCCACAACATCCATGACCCCATATTTTATACACACGATTCGACAAATGAAACAACAACTACAGGTGTCTATAAGTTTCACTTGTGTGACAAAATCGTTAGCCATTCGAACTCTCTACAGTTTGTTATTCTGCGTTTGGTGGTTGTTGTTTTTTTTTCATTTGGCGAAATGGAACATTCGTCTAAATATCCCTTTTTAACCGTATTTTTCATTTCAATATGTAATTTTTGCTTCGTTGATTAGAACAACCCTAATTCCAGTATTGTATTTAGAGCATATATTGCTTGCCAATAATAAAACCCTTCAGTTATTTTGAATCGTCAAAACATTTCAAACAGGCAATTTCCGCGTCCATGATACGTGATTTAATATCTAACAACAGACACTTGTGTGTAAATACACAATAAATACAATAAAATAATTGCTGACAATATGATTCCAACATAAAAGTCGTTTTATATTTTACTTATATCATGTCAATATGTTCGTTTACAGCTGTCTTTGTCATGTGCTATGCATTTCTGTTATGGATACGCACTGTCGTTGCTTCTCGAAAACTACACCACAGGATGCTAGAAAGAGTACTGCGCGCTCCAATGGCATTTTTCGACACAACTCCAATCGGGCGAATTACGAACCGGTTCTCAAGTGATATTGACATCATGGACAACGTTTTGCCTCAGAACTTCCGGATCATGCTTGGTACCGTTTACTCAACATTAAGTACTCTGTTAGTCGTTTCGATCAACACTCCTGCCTTCCTAATACTACTGATACCAGTCATCATCATATACTACTTTTTGATGGTAAACTTTTCAGGATTTTTTAAACTGTGATTTGCCAACTATTTGTTTTAAACTTTATCTTGAGATTATGTCATTTGATTTGATTCCCTTATTCATTAAAATAACACTATGCCTACTTTTGTTTCACTTCATCTTGAGATTCTTTTCACGCAATTGTTTTGCATTAAGCTAACAGAACTAAACCAGATGCATGCCAAATGACAAATGTTCGACTTTTGTAGTACATTATTTATCAGAATTTGATTTATTTACGAATGAAAATAAAATCAATTTTAAGATTAAGAAGAATATTTACTCGTATACATGTTGCGAAATGTTAATGTTGTTTTCAAAATTACATCCCCAATTAAGAGGACCGGGATCAAATACAATATCTGTTTACGCACTGTGTGATACTTAACTGTGATATATACTGAAAGTATAGGTGCCTAAAATAAATAACCGTGGAATGTATTATGCCAAACAGAGAAAGCGGTAAAAGCCAACAACATGTGCAAATAATGATGACAAGTTGTACATATGTCGTCATACCACGTCATACTTTGAAAGGAAACAGATTGTTACCGCTGTTTCAAGTCAATTTGAAATTTTTGCAATTGTAGTACGGCTGACAAAAGGTCAGAGAGGTCAGACTATTGCATTGGTAATGCAACGTAAAAGACAACACACAGCGGCATGTCAGTGCAAGAGTATTCATCTTACCCATATGCTAACCGCCAAATTAATGCCACTGAAACCGCTTTTAACACGATAGGCAATCGTTGTCACCACATTCACCCAAAGCTGAAAGAAACCGACTGCGCATGTTTACTCTTCCAGTTCGTTGTACCTTACGTTGGTGTTTGCCTCACTAGTGCACGTTGCACGCGTTATAGACAATGTGAAGTCTATTTCACAGATGGGTCCTGTGTCATTCTTTTAGTTCGTGCGGTCGATGCCATGTAAATCGACATCCTGGGAAATGCTTTTGCGTTTCAGAGAGGGGTATATTTGAGGGACTGGATTGTGGTTGTGGGAGGAATATCTCACGGCAAAATATAACTGTTAATTGTGGTAGCCTCAAATTAAGCCAGTGTAAGATATATGGATGAAGAAGAGCAACAACTACAACTACAACAACAACAGCAATAAATGGCAACAACAACTAATAATAATGATGATGATGATGATGATGATGATGATGACGACGATGATGATGCTGCTGCTGATGATGGTGATGATGATCATCATCACCATCATCATCATCATCATCATATTGCAGCATAAACATCATTTTCGTATAATTATTATTCTTGCAAAATAAATTATAAGTACACAAAAATTCAAAAAAGATATATTCAAACAACAAATATAAAAACCAATTATTGGTATAGTAATTTGAAGAAATGAAAGATGCATCAATATATCATTTTTCAGAAATTTTACGTTCCAACTGCATGGCAACTCAAACGATTAGAAGCTGTCACCAGATCGCCAGTGTATAACCATTTTAGTGAGACGGTCACAGGAGCAAGTGTCATCCGGGCATTTGGTGCTACCGACAGATTTATCGACGAATCCATGAGGAGAGTGGATAAACATTTAGTGCATTACTATGCCAACTTCTCGTCCGCAAGGTAAATATATATATCGTAAAAGCAATAACATCGTTCGCCTCTGGTATAAGACGAAACACTTTAAATGTTTTAAAAATAATTAATGATATGGAAAATATTTTAAAAGAATTTTTTTTATCATAATTCATCAATATCGTTCATTCCCATGATCTTTGATTGGGCCTCCATCATCAAGTAATTATTATATTTCAGGAAGTATCTCACCTATAGTTAGTGTGAGTTTCAGCACCGCTGGAACCTAAACCGATTTTGTGCGTTTTCGGTTTCTGTCCCCTGCGTACATCGTATTCGTTTTTTCTCGTCCATGATTTAAAATTTCGAAAAAGAATTTATTTTGAGGTCAATTTGTTTGCTCGTCAGTCCGGTTGCAATAATTCTTCAAATAAATGTATTCCCAGAAATATTAAACGCATCGGATATGGTATATGGTTTATATAATGACATTATGACAAACATTGATCAAGATATGCCAGGTTTATTAATGGCCTGGCTCACAGGGCCTTGAAGTTTTTCAAGTATATCTTGTTTTTCTCACACATGATCGCTATTGATTTTATTTTCAGAATCATCTCCCTATGCGTGAATAATGATAATTTTTTACGTAAACATTTATGATATCAAAAGTACTGTGACATCAAACGAGATGTCAACATACGGTTACCCCATGTTTCAAAATAAATCTCAATATTTCAAATTTTGATGTATGGTATTCCAAAGCAAGTAAATGTTTTGAAATTTGTTTTTTTACTTCACAGATGGCTTGGTGTAAGGCTTGAGATCTTTGCAAACATTTTAGTATTTGCCGTCTCAATGTTCAGTCTTTTCTCCGGTTTGGATGGGGGCTCTGTTGGACTGACAATTACATACGCGTTACAGGTAAGGCCGTTTATATTAAATGAACATAGTTCATAATTCACAAATGAACAACCTTATAGCACATACATATGTTATAGATATTACGTACTATTTTTTGTCGGGTGTCAGATGACCGCAAGATATATTCCATGCAAAATTTCTTTTGTTGATCAGTGCGAATGTCACGGGTTGCTGAGCCATGGACGTTGATGTTTTGAAAGATATCATTTTTACAATATGCTGACCTAACCAAAGATAGCTCGGGAAAGTTGTTTTCCAATTACTTTCTACAACCCCAATGCTCCGTCTCTTAATGTTTTTCCAGTCACTTCTACCGCAGCATTTTGTCTTTCATTTAGCGATGTTTACATTTGCCCTTGATGTCAGAATAGCGTTACTGCTCATTGTTTTCGTATCATTCATGAACGTTGTTAAATGGATATCAATAGTTTTTAAAGAATTCTGTTTCATCCTGTACCTCCCATGGTTTATATCAAATGGCATTTATTATGTAAATGTTGTAATGCATTGAATGTGTTTAAGGTCATTTCCTTAAATATCACGCATTATTAAATAAGTGTATCATGAGTGAATTAAATGATTGTCAACATGTAACACGTTTCTTTCTGGGTTCCTTGAAAATCGGTCTCTCATTTATGTGCTTTATTAGCGTCCATCTGGGAAATGCAATGTTTGAGTGACTATTAAGATTGTTATAGTTTTTCTAGTTCACTTGAACCGAAGGTTTTAAATGATCACCGACGGTCCGGCGTTTGTCCGTCTGTTAGTCCGCCCATTC
This sequence comes from Atrina japonica, assembly GCA_030159075.1. Taxonomy (NCBI): domain Eukaryota; kingdom Metazoa; phylum Mollusca; class Bivalvia; order Pterioida; family Pinnidae; genus Atrina; species Atrina japonica. The sequence continues at coordinate 606,061 of BROG01000124.1, forward strand.
ATCTGTCTGTCCATTAACTTTCCACGTTTTGGAATTTTTTTACTGCAAACCTTAGATGGACTTTGTTTAACCTTTATACAAAGCAAGTACTCAAGGTTTTCTATCAAGTTTGTGTTTTTCAGTAAAGTCGGCCAAAGAGTGGTTCCAGATGGGTGTATTTTACCTGTAATCAAGAAATGCTGTGTGAGAGTAGTTTGATGAAATATAATTGTTTACCATTTGATTTTCATATTTTGAACAAAGCAAAAAAGAAAGGAATCATTTAGATGCGGTATCCAATGTGTTTTTTAACATTTTTGTTTTTTGTTTTTTTATATCATTTTTTCAAAATGTTGATCTTAATACCGCGGAATGGATTTCCAGGAAAATAAACAAAATGATGGATTCATTGTTGATCTAGACTGCGTTATATCAGTTATAATCAAAGTTCCTATGTCACGTCTTGCATATGACGATATCCCAATGACACCCCCCCTTGGCACAGCAGTGTGTATCAAAGCTATGTATGTTTTGAAAATATTTTCACCCAGGTAACGCGACACAGCAATATGATTAAATATATGGATATATTATGTTATGTAGCTAAAGGGATTTACCTTACATATCACAATGGTCTCTTGCTAAATATAACTTGAAAGGCAACAAGTATTTTGAGCACCTCAGTAATTCACCTTAACATACTAGCATGTTTTAATGATATATCTTTTTTTTCGAAGGCAACACTTATTTTGAATCAGCTAGTTGTAAACATTAGTGATCTATCTAACAATATCGTGTCAGTAGAGAGAATAAAAGAGTATTGCGAAGTGGGCATTGAGGTAAGTATTGTTTATACTTTTTTGGGGGGAGGAGTGGATGTTATACTGGTTCCCTGAATCATGCTGGGATATCATGTTAAAATCCTTTTTCTGGTGCCACTCGAAAGACGTCTTAATAAATAACCCATGAAATGATACAAATTCAGTTCTTCACTACTACGTTAACAAACACTGGTGTCCAAAATCGTAGATAATCAAACTAAAATTATATTCATTTTGACTCCGTAAATATTAAAATCCAGCTCGTAACCGAGAGTTAGAATCTGCCGTATTATATATCAATGCACACTCTAATTGAACTATTTTATTTTACATACGGAAAGGCAATCTAAAATTGTTTATTTTTCCACATTTTATATTAAGACTATATAATAACCTACATTGTTAATATCTACAATGTTACTCCCTTCCTTGCTTGACAGTTAAGTGGTTCACTATCTAGAATATTGATAGAATTTATAAACTATGTATTCCACAGTAGCATTAACTCTTTCACCTCTAGAAACTCAGTTGGACTAGCCTAAGTTATTGATTTACAGCAGAGTTCATCGTCTTTTTAGGTTTGATAAGTTCATTAATTAAACCCAGTTTTTTCAGTTAAAACTAGATTTTCTCCTATTAA
>BROG01000124.1:612500-830000 GCA_030159075.1 Atrina japonica
TGCTGGAAAACAAGGATACAGTTTTCTATGGTATGGCCAAGGACGCTGGTCTCACTAATGGCCAAATAAACAGAAGTTTGGAAATGCCATCCGGTTTAGACACTAAGTCCGAAAATCCGTCTGTCAACACGAGGATGTCAACAAATCTAGACCCTTGTTCATTTCAAAAACAAGATTTTCCAGCAGACAATTATAACACAAATAACCAAATCGGATTTGATATCAGATCAAAGTCTACAGCATCTATAATATCAATGATGTCCACTGATTCCGGAAGCTCAGTTGTTGATAAAGAGAAAGTCAATTGCTCCACATTTAGTTCAGACACAAGCTTATAATTTAAAAATAAAATTTCAATCGAATAAATCATGGTATTGAATATTCATGAATTTCAGAGTTTTTGAATTACTTTACATTGAGAATCTATAAATTTCCGGTGTCCTAAACAATATATATATATATATATATATATATATATATATATATATATATATATATATATATATATATATATATATATATAGATCTATATATAGATATCTATATATATATATATATATATATATAGATAGATAGATAGATAGACACACACACACAGATATATATATATATATATATATATATATATATATATATATATATATATATATATATATATATATATATATATATATATATATATATTGAAACCTGTATATAGGGGTCATCCAAGGGATCAGAAAATATTTACCTTTATGTGCAGCTGACCCTTACACACAGGTTTAATTTAGTCGAAGTATGTAGTCAATGGCCTTTATAAACAGGTGAAACTTATATAGAGGTGGCCGCTATATATATATATATAAGCAAGTACAAGTGTTTTCGTTGCACGTTTGTCTGTCCGACGTGCTTTTAGCAAATTTTTACTTTAATTATACGTTCGATCACATTCAATATCAATTGGTATGACATTTAACTTACGAAGATAAAAATGATAATAACTTATAAAGCATTAGTAATCAGAAGTTGTAAATAAAGAATACCAGAAAACATTTCAGGTACTGAACAGAGGATATACAAAAAAAAACGACGGAAAAGGGAAAATTCGAGGTGAAACATATAAATTGTGGGAGATAGTATAGGTGCAATAGACAAACACATTGGATGCTAACAATTCAAAATTCAGAAATGGGGCGGTTACTGTTGGCAAGAGAGTATACCGCAAACAACGTTTCATAAATTTTAGTAAATATTTTAACATCAAAGTTGGTGATCCATAGATTATTAGATTAATTTCTTTGTTTACTTTGGTCACACACGCGCGTGCACACACATACTAATGTGTTCATTTTTATGTTTCTTACATTTCACTTACAAAAGTAATGATCAACGTGAAGAGTAGCGTATTCTGACTTGCGCTATGGACCTCTGCCTGCTTTTCTTATACAACACAGACTGTGGTTTTCAGTATCATGGTAAATATCGATGGTTTTCACGTAAGTTGAGATATGTTTGAATAAACATTGGAGCTCCGAGCGTTGGATACAAATAGTAGCTCCTTGCTAGTATAACTAATATCGTACATAACTACTGAATGTGAGCGATTATATAGAAAGCTTACCCAATTTCTAAGGTAAATTGATGGCGTTCGATGTAGCTTAGATTTATTATGATTGCTACATTCAAGTACGCTGATGTTTTACATCGACATTTTGGAGACAAAATTTGATTTCAGATCGCCGTTCGTTTGGCCTATATGCAGAATGCATAACTATAAATACAGCGTTTAGTTTCTAAAAACATGATTAATGCTTCATTTTAAAAAAAAAACTACATGGTGTATGCGCACTGTTTAAACGTCAATGTATGACTTTTTTATTGACAAGATTACTTAAATTCAAAATTGATGAATTAAATAAGATAGGTGATTTAAAACGACAAACACTTTAGAGAAACTGAAATAAAACAAAGCGTATTCAAAAGCCATAAAATTAGAAATATACAAACAAAGACAGAGTGGAACCAAGATTTCAAGTTATAGGGTCGGAAGAGAGGGTGCTTTCTGGTAAATCATCTTTATTAATACTCCTTCTTTTTATAAAAAATATAGATTTTAAACATTTGTTGTCAAATTCTGGGCTTTTGAATTGATTTTCACTGTATATACATCTACATCTTACATTGGTGTAATGAGGAGGGGGGCCAAACGAGACAATACGAGAATATATATAGACTTATATGGAGTCAAACTGAGAAAAACATTACTGAATTGGAGGAGTCAAAATGAGAATATTCTAATGTAATTGGAGAGTCAAAACAAGACGAAATAGAATTCATTAATGTAGTTGTGAAGTCAAAACGAGAATGCATTCATATAATTGGAGGGCAAAAAGTAAATTATAGTAATGCAGAATTCAAAACGAAAATTCGTGATAATTATGGAGTTGTCAAAACGAGAATAAGCTATATCGTACAGCCTATTTAGCTTGTATGATTAAACCATGGAAATCGGAATAAAATATTAATCTGCTCATATAAACCCGAGGCAATACAAAATGTCAGTACGTAAATGGCGGATTTTCATAATAATCATGCATCGAATAAACTTACTAATTTATATCTGTGAGCTGACAAAAATTAACACAATTAATTCTGTAATCAATATTTTTGTATTTCCATATGTCCTAACATAAAAAATCATAAATACCAAAGTATCAATCTTCAGGATGTCCTGGAGTCAAATATACAAGTCTGATAGACATTGGATAAACACGGACCTCTGTAAATCCAGAGATGGGATAAGGTGTTATGTTATGTATTAAACATGTAATTCAACTTAATGAACAAGAGTAATAGCAAAGAAAGCCATCATATTAAACGTGATTCTCGTTATCCACGTGATATAAAGACTTTTTCATATGCCATTTACAGGGTTGATGGTTTCAAATATTTTAAAATTTCCAGGGTTCGTAACGAAATGAAAAATATTTTTTTTCAAAATGGTGACATTTTCACATTTACAATTATGATATGGTCTTGGAATCATGAAAAGGTATAAGAGAAATATACATATGCTGTCATTAGATATACGTTTTATTCCAAGGGGTCACAGAACTCTTTAAAACCCTAGGCTTGCCGAGGATTTTACAGGATTTATTGACAGCATATGAAAGTGCATTTCTCTTTCAAACCTTCTCATAAATATAAAAAAATTCAGATGCCAAAGTATAAATCAATAGAATGTCCAGGACAAAGATACAAATCCGGTAAAAATGGACAAACACGGACCTCTGGAAACCAAGAGGTGGGATCAGGTGCTATGGAGTAAGCATCCCCTGTAGACCGGTCACACCCGCCGTGAGTCCACAGTCAAGTCCAATGAAAAACACGTGAGGAGTGTATCCTGTCACAATGGTACAGACGTTTCTCAACAACCGCACAGAAAAGGCAACTCAACATTTCACTTAGTGAAACAGAGTAGTCGCAAACAAGACTATCATACCGACCGTAAAATTTTGCGGAACGTTGACATTAAACGTGGTTTTTTCGATATCCCAAATAATTTGTCAGTGAGTAGTTTACCTCTGTATATGAAATCTTCATATGTTGTACACGCCCTGGCATATCGGATCATTTGTGAAATATAAACTCCATATGCAGGTGACTGAGGATATTTACTACTTAAATGTGGAAAATTTACGATGGGAAAGCCGAAATCGTCGCGTTTCTCGTATAGCTTAGTTGCTAATTTCCCGTCTGTGTTTATATTAAGTAAACTGTCTAAGTACGAAGCGTGTGTGCTTGATTCTGTTGTATCTTTAATTTCTAGTTCGCTGGGATATATCGCATACAAGACCATATCATAATTGTTAATGTGAAAATGTCACCAATTTGAAAAAATTTATTTTTTATTTCGTTACGAACCCTGGAAATTTTAACATTTTTGAAATTCTCGACCATGTAAATGGTAACGTTGTTGCAACATAATTTGATTATGAACCCGTAATTTTACATTTTGAAGGAGTTATGCATAGTTTCTTGATAGCAGTTGGAAAGCGACATATTTAGGTCAAACAGAAAATAGTGCAAAACTTGGCGTATAGTTCTTTTCAACCGCATGATAAGATATATTTTAGCATTAATGTAATTCAACAATTCAGCTTTGATAGATAAAACAAAATGTAAGTCATCGTGGAGACACAAATATAGAGTTGAGTTCACAGATGCAATTCGTTAAGTAACTTCACATCATACGTGTAGGCTAAGGAAAAGTTGGTCAGCGGTTTGTTTTGAAAGTGGGTTAACTTTCTATCACTGTCTGAATCGTAAATGACGCGCGGTATCTTTGGATTTTGGACATTGTTTGTGAAGTTGATGTTATTTGTACAATTGTTAAGGTATGTGCTTTCCTGTTGTCGATTTTTATGCACTGGAATTTAAATATTTGAGAGTACAATTCCATGCAACTCTTTCGAAGGTTGGCGATTAATTTAGTCGTAGTCGATTAAGCTTACCGATGACAGTACTTGGCAGAAGAGAATTATGAAGTGAAATAACGGGCCGATTTGTATGCTTCGTCTAGATAACTTCGACATTGATGTTAAAGCGATGTGGTATACTGTCAGTATCAAATGCATTAGGCTAGGGTTTAGACTGACATATATTTCTGTATGACTTTGAAATGTTTTTGTGTGCGGAACACGTAATTATTGACAGAATGTGACGACCGGTAATAGACTATACTTTATATTATTGGGAAAGTTGTTTTCTCGCTGTCATTCTTGGACTAGCCAACTTAACACACGATTCATTCAAGAAGAAAAAATATTCATACGCATATCACATGATATGTGATATGTGTATTACACACAGATCATCCATAGACGTATTGTATGGGCCTATTCTATATGATATATGCAGGTATGAGAAAAAACAAAAACTTATCACGAAATAGTTTGTCTCTGTATATGAAATGTCCATATGTTGAACACGCCCTGGCATTTGGGATAATTTGCAAGATATAAACACCACATGCAGGTGATTGCGGTATATTACTACTTAAATGTGACGATGGCCACCGCTAGCTTTTTCTTTTTTATTCAGAAGATCCTGATTAAATTCCGCTTCATTTGAATAAAGGAACAGTTCGGCTTAATAAAGGTGCATAATTGGTTCTCATGGGAGTGCCTACTGTTTGCTGACAGGTCTGGTCTTCAAACATTGCAAATGCATTGTCTATGAGACATTCTAACATTTCTTTATCATCTTCAGTGTATTGATTCAGAGTGGTTATAGACAATATATATATATATATATATATATATATATATTTATATATATATATATATATATATATATATATATATATATATATATATATATATATATATATATATATATAGCGTTTTGCGAAGTTAAAGTATCCAATTTAAATATGGTAGCTAAAACTCAGTATTGGTTGTAGGTGCATCAAAATGTGCCGTTTCTTAAAAAATGCTTTATCATTTCCAAATAGACTATGCCCGACATGGAATTTATGATAATTAAATTGAACCGTTGCTCCCAACGCTTTGGGGTGTTAAGACCTTTAAAGGTCTATGGCCGCTGAAAATGACCACCAAGAAACATCGTAAAAAGATATTTAATCAAAACTAGTGCACACATGCACTACAAGTAGTCAGGAAATGATAAAAAAACATGGTACATACACCCCTAATTAGGATCGTCAGTTTACCGTTCACTGCTGTTTTATCTATGCGGAAAGTACGTAAAATATTAATGCAAGTCAAATGGTGGGAAGTTTTTCACCGAAAACTGCAACTGTTCATTGCAAGAAATAAAAAATATTGTATCTCTATGCATAAATGTTGACCACTTTCAAGTTAAAAAGATAAAAACACAAGCAAGTATTAGTATTTTCCAACCAGTTTGATTTCGAGATAGAACAAAAACTGTAGCCTTGACAAATTAAGGTCTCTTGAGGGGAAATTCAAAACAGGGTGGCAAATCATTCATTTGTTCTCAGAGCCATGTCCATCCTCAAAGTATATATATTATAAACATAATACCAAAGTTATAATGCTCAAAACGATCGTTTCTGACAATTATACTTCATCAGTTGAGCTACAATTCTAAATAGCTTTTCTAAAGAGAAAGTGGTATCAGGCAAGGCCAATTAATATATATATACAAACGTATAGCCAAAGTCTGTCTAAGAGTAACCACTGTAAAAAGATCTGATCCTTCATGCACAGTGCATTCTCTGAATTGATTCTATCTCTCTTCTTTGCCGTTTTTTTGTGTTTTATGTATTTGGTACCTGTAGAGCATCCTGTTGTCGTCTTTGTAGAATGCTGTAAACTCGGACCCATCGAAATTCGTACCAATGACAACTCGTATTCTCTTTGTCTACGCCATGCCTACGCTTGGCTGACTCGTAATTAAAATAATTAGTTTAGTCTTACCCATCGTTTTACGGACTCGTACAAAATAAAGCAGAAATTATGGTTACACCGATGGATAAGTTCTCAGCACACAGAAAAACTACCCCGGGTCATTATTCTACGTAGGAATCATCTATATCCGGACACATGAAGGAAATATCCCTTGTTCTTTCGAGTTGTTCCATTCCGTTCAGTTTTGTCGAATAGTTAGTGTTCATATCATGTGACTTCAACAAAATGTCGAGAAATAACGCTTCCGGTTTCGTTATATTCACGTTGACAACATTCAGTGATATCTTGTTTCAGTTCTTCTCCGGGGATTTAATTTTCGATAGATGTTCTTTCCTGTAATGACTACTTTCCTGTAGGCTGTCTTTCCATTTGGCACAGGTCAGCTAAAACATAGGTACAAGTGCACCAATTCACTTAGGTACGAGTTGTGATGGGTACGAGATGACCATAATCCCTATTATGAATATTACGCAACACGGTCATATTTATGTTGTTAAGAGTGAAAATCCTTTTTAAAACTTCAAACATAAATTATTTTTAAACAGAGAAACACTAATGAGCGTAATTAATGGAGAGGTTGTAACTTTATATAAGCATGATGCAAAGCACATTATCAGTTTAAACAAAATTAGCGCCTTAGCTGAGTGATGTTTCATAACAAAATCATAACGAATGTATTACAAAAATTATTATTTTTAGATATGTATATATATGTATGTATACTACATATATATATATATATATATATATATATATGTATATATATGTATGTATATACATGTAGTAGTTTACGCCAATCCGCAGTGTCGAAATATATTATTGATGGACTGCAATAGTTCTTGTAAAGTACCAGTAAAGTATACGGTAATAAATGTATAGGTCTGTTATCTAATCAATAGTGCCTCAAATTAAGCTAACATGCTCACTGACTAGTGATTGAAAAGGTGTGGTATGAAGGCCCCATGCACTGACCACTTTAAAATTACGTGGGACACTGTAAACATTTTAAATACTTTAAAAATTAGGCCAATGCGCATGCATTTTGTTAAACTACTCAGCTTTGTATTCGTGTTTAATTTATAATGCTATAATACAAGGATAACTAAAATTGGCTTAATCTTATCGTAGCCATTACCCAATTCTTAATGTCTAATTTTCGTAAAAATCGCCAAATAGTTCTGAAATTTCACTCGAAATACAGAATTATCAATAGCAAGAGCGTCAGCATTAAAGGTCTAACATGTGTGTAATGTAAGTTCATTTAATAGGACATAGGTAATGAACGCAAAACAGTGAATGACCTTAGACGTTAGCTGCATATACATAAAGTATATAGTTACAATGTGATCGTGTTCTCACATACATCCAAAGCATAGCTGATGTAAAACAAAAGCACAGATACATATGACCCTTTAAATAATATTACAAACAGCAGTGACACCTGGTATCCACAATGTCCATGTCAGAAAGAGTTGTGCAAAATGTGTTAAGTTAAAGATTAGCCAGGTATATTGAAAATTATGTTTTGTCTAATGTAATGCTCGTCATAACTTTGTAAAAATCACATTCACAAATACTATTATATGTACTTCCGTCTTTGAAATTCAAACGATACGTGTCAGAGAAAATTTCTGTGACGTAACATTTCCTTTCTGAAAAGTATTAAATACTAACATTATTGTACTACAAAAATTAGCAGTATCAAACTTGTAAATAAATAATTAGTTCTACTGTGTTGTCTAAATTCAGAGGACTCCAAGAAATATTCATATACCTGTACTTTTCGTTTTAATATCAGTGAATTATCAGCAAAAAGATCCAGATACTACTTATAATTATGGCAACGGAAGACAGCTTTTATCAATTTTGTGGGGAGAGCAGTTTCTGGGTAAGTCAAAGTGATTCCATTTAAATTTTTTAAAATTTGCATTAAAAGTTGTCATCATTATGGTATAAATTTTAAATTAAGCTTTGATGTAGTATAATGCAACGTAATTGATTTAATATGTGTACATAATAATTAGTTATTATTATGTGGTGTAAGTGAAGAATACCATCAAATTATGTTCAACTCGGAACCAATTCAAGAAAACTAAAACATTCTGGGCAATATTATCAGATATTTTCATCTTTTAAACATTTCGTGTTCAAATTATCCGGAGAGGAGGAAAACATGCTGTAAATTGTTATTGATATATATTATTTCAATGGTTATATAATGCAAATGTCATTGTTTAAAGTTATCAGTCACATATACATATATATAATAAACGTAAAGTACGGTGATTTTAGAATGCCAGGCAATATTGTATGAGAAAAAAATCTTAATTTGATTCTAAAACACATAATATATAGTCATAATATACGTTCATTTTTACAAAATTTGTAAATTAAGCTTTTCATCTAAAAAGATTACTACGTGACTGATGAGCAATTGCAAACGTTTTTCGAAAACCGTAATTGATTGGAATCGCTGAACGACGAATAATCTACGTACGGATATATATAAAGTCCCCCAGTTTCACTGGTGGTGTATTTATAGAATTTAAATTACTTCTCTTCAAAAGAAGAATGTGTGTATGACAATGCATGTGTGAGATTGTGTTTATACATTCCTTTTTATGTGTGCTTGCGTGTGAATGCGTGTCTGTACGTGAATATACGTGCCAATGTATGCGTGTCCCTATTATAGTGATTGTTTCGGGTTGGAATACGGGTCGGTTTAATTCCCGTCGACCAAAATATGGTTGAGAGAGAGAGAGAGAGAGAGAGAGAGAGAGAGAGAGAGAGAGAGAGAGAGAGAGAGAGAGAGAGAGAGAGAGAGAGAGAGAGAGAGAGAGAGAGAGAGAGAGAGAGAGAGAGAGAGAGAGAGAGAGAGAGAGAGAGAGAGAGAGAGAGAGAGAGAGAGAGAGAGAGAGAGAGAGAGAGAGAGAGAGAGAGAGAGAGTTGATGCATCGACAAGTAGTCTTATACGGTTACACGTATTTCTTGAAAAATTTATTCAGAATTGAATTTTCTGCGGGCGATATATTTTGGTATATATTTTGGTGTTTATTTTCATATGACCAATATAGTTGCTCTACTTATTAAATGTCATACTATAAATATATCAGTTGAATAAAAATATTTGAACACAATTAAAGTAGTTATACTCTCTCTCTCTCTCTCTCTCTCTCTCTCTCTCTCTCATTCTCTCTCTCTCTCTCTCTCTCTCTCTCTCTCTCTCTCTCTCTCTCCGTGCATGTATATAAACAGTTGTGATGATAAATTTATTTGCTTTTCGTTCTGTTTGATACTTTATTGTGTCTATTTTTCAGAATGAAAGTTTCTTTGAAAACAGTAGCTGGCCGCGGATGACGCCATGTTTCGTGAACTCTGCAATAGTCTGGATACCCTGTGCCTGGTTATGGATTGCGTTCCCTTTTCATATCTGTTCTCTTTACTCAAAGGAAAATACGGGTGAAAAACTTCCAGTGAATGTCTTAAATGGATTAAAAGAAGTAAGTTCAATTCCCGTACATTTAGTTTTAATTACCATAAATCTTAAAACTATATTAGCATATTTATATAATGTTTGTATAAGACAGCAACTGTTATTCGCCGTTGTATTTATATTATTTCTCGATAAAATGGTTAGGTTCCTTAGACACGCCCACTTCCGAAAATACTCTCTGATGTCATGATAAGGATGTCGTCGCACAAAATCAAATGGATGAAGCTACAAAGCCTTCTAATTTCACGTTAAGCTTCCACAATTTGTCGGCTGGACTTCTGTCTAACGTTTCATATGTTAACTCTATCTATCACTTAAATCTAAATAGTTAAATTTCTTTCCATAAACAACCCTCGTTACATTGTGTGACGTCTCCACTGATTCAATATGGCTGAGTCGCATTTTATGTTTGCGGCTGCTAAGGAAAACCGACAGTAGCGGATATATTCTTCCGCTTTCACTGTTATGTTCAGTTAACTTTTTCAGTTAAAAATTGAAATGTAAAGCCATATTAATGTTCTCATGAATTAAATTATAAGGATTAACTTCACCGCTTCCGCGGATTATAAATTGTGCACCACCTCAAACCATATTAGTTATCAATACATTGCAAAATTGTTAAAGTTAATCCTTATATATATATATATATATATATATATATATATATATATATATATATATATATATATATATATATATATATATATATATATATCTATATTGTATATAATATATATATTGATATATATATATATATATATATACATAAGGATTACAGTAATCGTTGTGACGCATCAAAGTCAATACCAAATATTCTAGTTATTCAGATTAATAATCTTTTTGTTTTCTTTCCTTATTTCAGATAATTTGTATATTCCTCTGCATTTTATCTATTGTATGTCTGACTGAGGAATTGACAAAAAGTGGTTTAGAAGAGGAACGAATGGAACCAATTATCGTACTCAACGAATGCCTATATTTAGCTACTTTTGTAAGTGACGCAATTTGCCAGCTGTTCAGTCCTATCAAGTTCAATTGTAAATGTTCGCTCAAGCATGACCTGTTTGTTGTTTATTTGGGTTTATAATTTTGATTTTTATAATTAATTATGATAATGGCATTCTGATATCGGAACGTAATAAATATTTTTTTCCTTTTTAATTCATGTATTTTGTGACATTAGCAACTAACCGGAACATTTTATCTACAAATAACTAATATTAATGTTATAATTTTGCAATTTGTTTGCTAAGCTTTTAGCTGGAATATTGGTGCAGATAGAAAGAATCAAAGGATGTATAACGTCATATGTACAGTTTATATTTTGGCTTTTCTTGATGTTAACCAACATAATTCCATTCTACACCAGAATATTTTTAAAGGTATGTTTAAAATTTCGTATCCAGAGTTGTATTCATTGAAAACTATAAGTTAATTCAAAATAAAGGTTTTTATTTATATTGATAAATTTAAAATCTAGCAACATGTAAAACAGAAATTATTTGCTTACGAATCATACTCTTTCAGAAGATGAATAGGCGGTTGATATATAGTAATTAAAGTGTGCTTGTAAAACAGTAGCTGTAATAGTAGTGGTAGGAGCTTCAGTTGTAATGATGATGATGATGATGATGATGATGATGATGATGATGATGATGTAATTTGTTTGCTTATTCTGAAAACAAAACAATGGGTAACAATTGCTGATCTTTTTACAGACGTACAGCGGGAACCTGTTTGATTTCGTGACATTTCATATGTTCTACTTTTTCGTCTTCGTACAATTTATTTTACAATGCTGGGCAGAAAAGAAGGATCCATTATATACAATGAAGGATGAAAAGGTATCAATTCAATTTACAAAACAAATACACGCACCATTAACTCCTTCAAACGCCATCAAACGTATCTATCTAAACTCCTCTTTTCATTTGACGTTGGAGCACAGTGGAACCTCACCTAAATATCACCTCGCAACTAAGAACATATATATTCAGTTTCTTGTAAAATTGAGATAATCATCAATTCAGGTTAAGACGCTCACTTAAGGGACCGCCTTACTAATCAAACCAATTACAGTCAGTCAATAAGGTGGTCTTAATAGCGAGGTTGCGTTGTAGTTTCCCTTCTAAACCAATATCAACAATAGTCATCTTTTACAGCACATTGCCGTTATTTCTTTTTGGGGGAAAGTTCACTAATGGTGAGTGAAGTGCCGAAAATTTGGACCTGCTTTTTTGGATTGTTAGCACTAAAGTGATGATTAATAACGCGCCATAGCTGCTGTGACACAGAACCTAGAAGTCAAATCCAAAACAAACAGCAGACCTACACCTCTTATGGCGAATAAGTTTCGGAGGAACACTAACTAATTTTAAAAAATCCGAGCGTAGATTCTAAAGGCACTCTTTTATATAATATCAGTACAGTACACTGTAATGTGAATAACTTATTGTTGCGTAAAATTATATCTCGTTAACCACATGATACATTTAACATAACTGAATTGATTTTAAATAATATACATCTCAATACAAAAGTACAACCAATTGAGTTTCTCAAAGTTTGTACAAAGACCATTTTCCCCCAAATTTCTATATGGCATTTTCTTTTCTTTTTTTAGACCGGTCTATTGTGGCCCGTATTGACCAACGATTTAACTGATGTAGCCCCTTACCACTCATGTGCGTCTTGATCGAGGATGCCATATATTTTTTAAAAAATGTATTGAATTGTATGTTTACTTCTTTAGTACTTCTAAATAAATTACTGCAAAAAGTTTATAAAATAAAAATTTTATACAATTCTGGGAAAAAGCACCTATAAAGGGGCAATAGCTGTGTTTACCCAAAAAACGATATTTCGATTTTTTTCTACTTTTACTACTTATACTTGATGCACAAGAACAAATAAGAGCTATACACAGGCATAAAAATATTCCATTTCTATATATTTTGTGAAAAATAAGACAGGTCCAGTGTGGTATTCATATACAAATAGTAAGGATTAGATAATCAATTGCAAGTGAAAAAGTACCAAGCATATTAATCAATGTTCACAAAATATATAGGAATTTGAAAATTTATATTTACATATTGACTGCGATTCCCCTAATTGCGAGTTTATAGAGCACAGTAAAGCATAGTCAATGTTTGCAGTCACGTGACCCAAGTTTTGACCGCTTTACTTTTTGGCGTAGGAATACATGAACGAATCAATAAAGAATAAAAAATCACATATTTATTTTATTATTTATTTAATCTTAAAAACCATACATTACCACACAACTATAACAAACATCACAGAAAGAAATTGGAAACACAAGACTATATATGAAGTGCTGCACATAATTATTTTCCATGATCCATTGAATATATATTTCCAAGTGATGCTTTTTCAAAAGTGATATATAATCCTTTGTTAATTGTAAATCTGTATAAACGTATAAAAAAGAGAGAAACAAGAATCTTTTTTTGTTATTGTAAATCAATATCTGTATACTGTACCAAAAAATGAATAAACGTTTTATTTTGCTTCACTGGGAAGATTAATTATGTCTGTATATATCTCTTAGATAATTATGCCCATATCTAAAGGTTTCTTGAAATTATACTGTAGTAAAAATGGTGTCAACAATATTTTTTGAAAACAACGTTTATATTTTGCTGATATTATACACCATGGTGAAAAAATGAATACCGTTTTATTCTCGCTTCACGAAAGTCTTCAGTTCGGGACTGAAGAGAATTACTTACAAATGTTGTATCACAATAGGTTACCTCTAGTCGCAATATAATTTGATAAGTTTTGGTAGAAAATGCAAAACAAAAAATGAATTTAACCCATTTAAAAAAATCAACCTGAATGCTTTAATCGTGATGCAGGAGGACCTTCTGTTGGACAGTAGTATAGGTCTACCAAGCTAAATTGGCACATGTTTACAAACACAACGAGTCTAAATCAAATCATAACAGGGGTGACAAGCTTCTTGTCGTCACAAACATATTAGAGATTCCGTATTGCATGGAGTCCGTGTAAGGCAATATGTTTTGCCAGTACAAACTATTTTTAGAAAGTAGACCGTATTGTTTTGGTTTTTGACTAATACCGGATGTACCACTTTACCTTGGTAGGCCTGTAGTATTTACGTTAAGCTGGTGACGTCACCCCCCCCCCGGCTTGTGTCGGGCACTACGACAGAAATATGAGCGATTACAATGTAAGTGTGGAATTATTAATCGTAATTTTTGTAGCATACTTCATCTAATGTTTAAAATCCGACGATGTTTTAAAATATCTGGAAAAATCTTGTTCATTCACGTGCTAAGAGAAGTGTCCGAAAATTGGCATTGTCCGAGAATAGGTCCCGCACCAGTATATATTCCATACAAATCCACAATTT
The DNA here is from genome assembly GCA_030159075.1 of Atrina japonica. Classification (NCBI taxonomy): domain Eukaryota; kingdom Metazoa; phylum Mollusca; class Bivalvia; order Pterioida; family Pinnidae; genus Atrina; species Atrina japonica. The sequence continues at coordinate 626,830 of BROG01000124.1, forward strand.
TGAAACATATTTCTAAATCAATTTTCATAAAATACATACCAAAAAGCCTCACAATAACTAACCGCTTGAATATGTTTGTCTTTATAATGTTCAATTATTCTGTTTTCTGTATGTCACAATTCTCTTTTTGTACATATCATAGATTTGTATCGTGCGAAACCTCATCGGCAGTATGGCAGTATAACGCAAAACAAGAAAAATTATAACAAACCAAACTGAGAAACTCCAAAACAACAATGTGTAATAGTGAAGACTGCATTGGAATGAAATAGAAAATTATTGTTGTCAAATATTGAAATATATAGAGAAAAATATGTTTTCTCATCTTTGTTACCCCATTGTAGTAAACCATATGAAATCAGCCCAATCTATTTCACGTGTTTTTTCTTTTATTGGAAATTTCATAATATCATTTGTTTTGGTTTTGTTTTAGGAAATTTGTCCAGAAATGGATGGCTCCATTATGAACAGGTCGTATTTTTGGTGGATGAACAGGTAAATGGTTTCAAAGATGTCTAATAACATCGAAAAACACACCCTGTACCCAAAAGGTTTAAAAAAGAAAACCAACGGCTATAACTACAGTTAACGTGTTTTTCAATAGTTCCAAAACCAGATTTTTTTTACCAAGCTTCGACACTGCAAATGTCCTTATGTTTGAATGTAAATTATAAATATATATGTCTAATTGCTATCAAATCTGTATGGCTGTGTATCTGTCTGGCTATCTATCTATCTATCTATCTATCTATCTATCTATTTTTTTCTCTCTTTCTATCTGGCTATCTATCTCTCTATCTATCTGACTGTCTGTCTGTTTGTCTGTCTTGTAAACGTAAGTTATAGTCTTCAGTCTGTCTGTCCTATCTTATGTAATGCATACTCTCTCTCTCTCTCTCTCTCTCTCTCTCTCTCTCTCTCTCTCTCTCTCTCTCTCTCTCTCTCTCTCTCTCTCTCTCTCTCTCTGTATTCTCTGCATGTACACTTTTGTAATACGCTTTTGCAGAATTGTAATACAATCCTACAAAAGACCACTCGAAGAAGAGGATGTATGGAGTCTTGGTATAGCTAACAAGAGCAGATCATTAGTTCCCAAGCTCGAAAGAAACTGGAATAAAGAATTGCAGAAAGCACAGAAGAAGCAGTAAGATTAATGGAATTTAGCTCCACTTTGGGTTCTAGATAGGTGAGGTGAATCAATAAGTCGGTGATATTGGTTCATCCCACACGAGACTGATATATTTTCTATCTGGAGCACAAGTACGGTGCTAGATTATTTTTCTCACACATGGAAAGCTTGAAATCCTGTTTGTTTACAGTCCTGTATTTATCAGCTTGACATATATTAGTAACCCCATCACTCACCCTTTTTCTTCCACCATCCGCAAATAGATATAACCCCTATTACATACACATATATCTATTTCCTTTCAAATAAATTTGGTAAGATTCATGTGTAAATTTCAACTATGTAAACTATTAACACGATTCGCCATGTTTACAACCAATGCAGACGACAGGTGTACAAAATGTTCCGGATCAGCAGTTCCAGATTGAGGTTTGCAGTACCAATAAAAAACGAGATCACTCTATCTCAGGTGCGAGAATAATGTTTATCATTCTGCAACATCAAATGTTGAAATGTGTTTTGAAAGTACGATTTTCAGAAACGTATATAAACAAATTTTTATAAACAAAATAATTAGTATAATATTTATCACTACAAAAAGGCGAAATAAAAAAGAAACATTTTTCTTAATTAGAATATCCCTTTTGCCAAGTTGTAGCAGATTTTAAAAGTGTGGGTTCCACTTAAACATTAGCCGGTTTGTAAGGGCATTGTTCGGTGAAATTGCCTTTGTCTTTTGTAACCGGTTCTCTACCTCTTTCACTAAAGATTGGATGTCACCGTAAACTGATAATTATTCGTGTGGCGTACATATCGCCACCTTTGATCGTCCTTAATTTTCGCGGTAAAACGAGTTTGGCAATATACCGAGGTTTACTGTTATCGAGGTCTGGTCGATTTCATGTCTTCATTCCATACTGTATAGCATATCCTGTTTACAACTCACAACCGTAAATTTGGATATTTTGTCTATTATTTAAGTTTGAACAATTATGCCACCCTCTTAAAATAATATTAAACACGTCCAAAATATGTACATGTTCTACAACCGGAAAATCTAAATCTGTTTTTAACATTAACCCGGAAACATTTCTAATGTTGATTTACGTCGTTTCGTTTAAAATAACTCTTTGACAGGACGGCAATACAATATAATAGAATACAATACAATACAATATAATATGACTTTAGGTTTATATATCCTATCTACTCATAATTATTTCTTGACGTGTGATAATTGCTGTGTTAACACACGGTGTGTTAATTTTTCTCTCATGGAAGCTAGATTTGAAAATTTAGACTCGTAAACTGGTCCCCGTCTGACTATTACACTTTGTTTATTCAACCGGATAACAGTTTATGACACTAGATGTTCAAGTTATATTCCTTTGTGGTGGTAATATGCAACCTTCGGCTGACAATTTTACTCACACCTGATAATGCACCTGATATGCCGATATAGTGGAAGGATTTAACATATATGAATGATCATTTGTACCGGAGTATCAGTGGCGGATGTCGGTGTCGTATAATACACGGTCCGGCTTCAAAATGTGTCTGTATTTTTGGTCCGGATAAAATTTCGAAAGAAGATAAAGGTAAATAGATAGAAATATTATTCATCATAGACTTATATTATAACCATTGTATTCTACTGAAAGTACTGGGAGTTTTTTTTTAAATCATAGATAATACCAATCAGTATCAATTTTACGAAGGCTGGTCTAGGACACATAAATTATTTTATTTTATCTCTTTATAACGAGATAAGATAAGATCTCGTTATAGCGATTAAGTCGTTATAACGAGAAAACTTTATCATTATAACGAGATAAATATACCGTTAAAACGAAATAATTAAGTCGTTATAACGAGAAAATTGTCTCTCGTTAAAATGAAAAAACTAAGTCATGGAAATGGGGGAAATAACTCATTAAAACAACGCAGTTGCATGTATTTCGTTATTTTTTATATTCTACAATGTACGACTTGCGTCACTGTCCGAATTTGTGTATGATGTTTCTAGTGGTGCATTTCAGCTAGGCTCTCTGTTTTTCTTGATTTTAGTGTATAATTTTGGTACAAAATATTATATTTTGGTTTCGATATGGTCCGCCCTGGAACACATGCCTGGCTAATATACAGCCTGTTGTACTAAAACTTTGATATTCACTAACAAAAAACACGTATCACTACCATTTTAATACCTTCACAGCTACGCATTTTTAAATCAATCTAGTGCAAAACGAGTATAGAAAGAAATGTATAACTTTTTACATACATGCATATTATTTTGCAACCACGTCTGCACATCGCCTTTGAAAATGAATGAAAAACATTAAGAATTAAAGATATCAATTGGTTTAAATAGTAACCGCTTAGTAACTATAATCAGTAGTACCGTCAACCAATAACTCTGTCGTTCAATATTTTTCCGTCATAGGTTTTACACTTCATGCTATGAATAGACCACCGTTATACGACATCATTCCTTCGAAAATATTTGTACAAGTTCGGAGAAGTTCTGCACATATACAATAGAAGACTCGGCGACAAATACTTGTACATTTTACTTTATTTGATTAATTTGGCTATTGTGTTCTAATAGGTCGACCTGTATTCTGGGCTTCCCTTCGCTTCCGTATCCACGTTATTGAGCTTTGCAAAATGCAATTGTCCAGACATATTTTGAGGCCAGACCGATTTGTATGTCACACCGATATGCGGATTTTAGCATTATAGGGAAGGACTTATATAGAAGGACATTTGTTCGGGTTTGGCGCTCTTACAGAGGGCGATATAACGGGGTGAAATATATATATATATATATATATATATATATATATATATATATATATATATATATATATATATATATATATATATATATATATATATATTCGATTATGGTATGTCGCTCCTCATAAAAACATTGCAATGTCACTAACCAGACCCGCCCCCCCCCCCCCCCCCCCCCCCCCCCCCCCCCCCCCCCCCCCCCCCACCCCCCCCCCCCCCCCCCCCCCCCCCCCCCCCCCCACCCACCCCCCCCCCCACCCACCCCAACCACCCCCCCCACACTCCACACCCCCCACACCCCCCCCCCCCCCACCACCCCCCCCACCCCCCCCCCCCCCCCCACCCCCCCCCCCCCACCACCCCCCCCACCACCCAACCCCCCCCCCACCCCCCCCCCCCCCCCCCCCCCCCCCCCCCCCCCCCCCCCCCCACCTACCCCCCCCCCCCTACCCCCCCCACCCCCCCCCCCCCCCCCCCACCCCACCCCCCCCCCTCCCCCCCCACCCCCCCCCCCCCCCCACCCCTACCCACCCACCCCCCCCCCCCACCCCCCCCCCCCCCCCCCACCCCACCCACCACCCCCCCCCCCCCCCCACCCCACCCCCCCCACCCCCCCCCCACCCCACCCCCCCCCACCCCCCACCCCCACCATCCCCCCCCCCCCCCTCCCCCCCCCCCCCCCCCCCCCCCCCCCCCACCCCCCCCCCCACCCCCCCCCCCCCCCCCCCCCCCCACCCACCCCCACCCCCACCCCCCCACCCCCCCACCCCCCCCCACCCCCCCCCTATGTCTGCAATTCTATTTTGCCCCCCCCCCCCCCCCCCCCCCCCCCCCCCCCACCCCCCCCCCCCCCCCACCCCCCCCCCCCCCCCCCCACCCCCCCCCACCCCCACCCCCCCCCCCCCCCCCACCCCCCCCCCCCCCCCCCCCCCCCCCCCCCCCCCACCCCCCCCCCCCCCCCCCCCTCCCCCCTCCCCCCCCCCCCCCCCACACAGATATCAAGAACACAGTCAACAAAGACCAAACACATGTATATTTGAATGGCACATACAGTGAGGAAACGCCACTGCTGTCCTCTGATCATATGTCGGCATCTCGGAGATCCTCATATGATAAGAGTGATAGAAATTCCAAAGCACACACAAGAGAAAAGGGAGAATATAAGCCTTCATTAGGTTGGGCTATGTTCAAAACGTTTGGCTATGATTATTGTATGTCGCTCCTCATAAAAACCCTGTCAGACTTGCTACAGTTGCTTTCCCCAATCCTCCTTGGGTGAGTATTTGCTTCTTATATCAGTAAATACTGGTGAATCATTTTTATTTAGAAATAAAACTTTTATATACATACAATGCAAATAACAAAAAAAAAAAGAAATTGAACGTTATAATAATGATAAATCCTTGACAACATGGCAAAAAACCCCTTAAAATCAGATATAAAATGTTACGTAGATAATTTTAATTGTCAAACTCAAATTAAATATATATATATATATAGACTTCGGAATTGTGATATCTATATCTGTTGTGAAATTGGCGATTGTGTTACCTAGTTATATTTATTCAATGTACACTATATTTTTGTAGCATTCTGATAAACTATTCAGACTCAAAGACAGATTTACCGGTTTGGAGAGGTTATGTTCCGGCTATTTTATTATTTCTTACAACCATCTTTCAGTCCGTATTCTATCACAGGAGCATTCATATCGGTATGACCGTCGGAATGCGATTTAGGAGTGCTTTAATAGCCGCCATTTTCAAAAAGGTAAAGGAATGCTATTTCAGTTTCTAGTTTATATCTGTTTGTCTATATATATATAAACATATTTTTCTTTCTTTCAATTTATGCATCTATCTTTCTTTCTTTTTTTCTATCTATCTATCTATCTATCTATCTATCTATCTATCTAACTATCTATTTCTCAGTCTATCTATTTATGAACTTATCTATCTTTCTTTGTATGTGTAACGTTTAGTCTATTTTACTGAATTAGCAAATTGTGTACTCGTGTGGTGACGAAAAAAAAATGAATTTTAGCATTGGCGTCGGGATGTTAATGCTATGGTATTTTTATGTACTGACTAGCAGTATTTGATACTTTATAAATAAGTTTTCGATCTTCGGGCAAATAATTCTGAAAATATTCAATTGATCTGGTACTTAAATTTAAAATTTACATTTTCAGTCGCTGACTCTAAATCCAAGTGCGAAGAAATCGACAACGTTAGGAGAAATTGTCAATCTTATGTCCGTTGATTGCCAGAGAATCCAAGACACATTTTCATACGGTTGGTCGTTGGTGTCCAGTCCTGTAATGTTGATAATAGGAACTTTTATCCTATGGGAGGCATTAGGACCTTCCTGTTTAGCAGGTGTCTTCGTCTTGCTGATACTGGTGCCTATAAACTCAGTCGTTGTTGTGATACAAACAAGACTCCAACTGCGAATTTTGAGATGGAAAGGAAAGAGAATGAAAATGATTAACGAAATTTTGAATGGAATAAAGGTCATTCATCATTTACATTTACTGTCCTTGTAAACTAATCAGAATTTCTGGAAAATTGCAATTATTTTCATTTTCTTGACTATCATTCTGATACAGTTAAATAAAAGGAGTGCCCATCTTATATTACATGGCGAAATATGATGTTGATTTTGATAATGATAATCGTTGCATTGAATAATATTTCATCACGTTGTAATTTGATTCTTTGTATCTGAAAATGTTCGCTCCCGTTTTATTTTTTCGCTATTTTTGGTCCTGAGATAAAGGGTTGTATAGACAAATGCTAGCGAAACATTCAAGCAAAACTTTTGGTACGGACTTACATGTCATAGTTGAAACTATAGTGATTAAGGACGAATTTAAGGCGGAGCGAAAATAACCAGGGGTGAACATATTCAAGTAAACAGTAATATCAATATTTGCTACTGATTAAAAATAGCAACATTTTTTTCTGAATAATTAACCAATCGTTATGTTTTTAAGGTTTTGAAAATGTATGCATGGGAACCGTCTTTCAAAGCACAAGTACAGGAAATACGAAATAAGGAGTTACAACTTTTTAAAAACATTGCATATTTACAAGGCGCAACTTCATTCGGGTGGATTTTAGCTCCATATCTGGTGAGCAATTTGTTGAACTTTGATGAAAAGATTTACCCATATTTTCCCACAACATTCCCTGCAATTGCGAGACAAGTGCCCTGAAAGAAAAAGCACCTTAAACGTGGTTCCTCATCCTCATCCTAGTGATAACAACTAACTGCTCTGTGGGTTTTCTCTATATCAAAAAAATAAATCTGAACTAAGCAGACTCTATATCTTATTCATGTATATGAAATGTTTCTACCCGAAATAGACTATAAAATTTTGAGAAGATATGTTTTAGATGTACATATAATGTTTCAGTTTTGTTTTTACTTTAACCTTTTTATATATTTATTGAATTCATGTTTCTTTTTCAGATGGGGCTAGCAACATTTAGCCTATATGTTACGCTAAATGAAAACCATTGGTTGGATTCTTACAAAGTGTTTGTCGCTCTGTCTGTATTCAACATACTGCGCATGCCCACAACTATGCTTACGATATCTTTGTCATTTGTTTCACAGGTAAGATTGACAGTTCTACTTGATTACCTATATAGAAATAAATGACAAAATATTACTTTTCATTTCAAATATATTGACTTATATGATACAAGGTTTTGTTTCGGAACTTTACATCTTTTTTCTATTCGAGCTCACATGATGAAGTCATATGACAGACACAATCGTCTTGAGCTTGTTTTTGCTATTTCCGGTTTTATGCTTATTATACCATACCCTATCATTAAAATGTTATCAAGATTCAATTGAGTAAGATTTGATTTTTATAACCAGGCTTATGTATCTATAAAGAGGATAGAGAGTTTTCTCGTTGGTCGGGATTTGGATGAAGGGAATGTTCAGCATAGATCTAATTCAGGTAAAATTTTATTGTTCTGTGATATGTTTGGTTTAATCTTGTGGTGCAATGTAGGGTCACTGATCAGTTATATCCATATTAACCCAGCCATTGTGCCGAGGTATTTCGTTTTGTCCCGAGACAAAGCCCAATATGGAAAGCACTGATTAATGAGCATTTTGTTAATTAACACAGCTAATATACAATCCAACGGAACCAATGCTGTATGGAAAAAAATGACCATACGGTTCAATTTGAAACACATTTGGCGTCCGCTCTCACTTGAATTTCATTGGTGTAGTGAGAACAATATTGGCAGAGGATTTAATATCTGCTTCGTTTTGTAGATATTGACTTAGTATTCAATTTCACGTTGTATCAAATCAATATTACTTTAATTAATTACTAATGATCAAAACTGTTGAATACTACATTTTTGTTTTGACAAAAATCATTTTCAAAACGCTAATAGATCCATTATTTGCTAAGAATTATCTATTTAAATGTTACATTGTGCAATTTCTATAATATTTTATCTATGCATAACCGCAATTATTTTATTTTTCATAGATTATGCTATAGAGATTGAGAATGGCACATTCACATGGGATTTAAATATGCCTGTACCAACGCTAAGAGAGTAAGCTATATTATAATATATATATATATATATATATATATATATATATATATGTGGGGGGGGGTTGTCCGATTCACATAATTTGGCGTAGCAACAGCAGGCAGGCATGCTTGTATGTATGTATGTATGTATGTATGTATGTATGTATGTATGCATGCATATATATATATATATATATATATATATATATATATATATATATATATATATATATATATATAGGTGTGTAGATCTATAGCAGGCAGGCGTATGGTATCTCTGGCGTTTAGAATGCACTGCATAATATCAGATTTTATTTGCATAGATCTACACACCTATATATATATATATGCATGCATATATATATATATATATATATATATATATATATATATATATATATATATATATATATATATAGGTGTGTAGATCTATGCAAATAAAATCTGATATTATGCAGTGCATTCTAAACGCCAGAGATACCATACGCCTTAAATTGTATTGTGGCGACATATCATTGTAACGTGTAGCTTGTCAATACCCTAGAGTTTCAAAGGTTATCATTACCCGTAACAATGCAGAAAAACTCTGTGAATAATTGGAGAAATGTACATCAGATATATAACCTATTAAAGTGTTGTGAAGTTTCCATTGTTAAATCATGTCGTATTGTCATTACGTCATTCATCTTCATAGGTAAATAAAAGTAAACGAATCAAACTGTGTATTTTCACATTATTTTCTACGTAATATTCACTAGTCGGGGATGGTGCAAGAATGGGATGGTATAACGATATAACAATGGAAACTCCCTCATTATAAATACATCGGTTAAAGATGATTATATATTTATATCTACAGCATAAATCTGACGGTAGACGAAGGAGAACTGATTGCAGTTGTTGGACAGGTCGGATGCGGAAAGTCGTCTATCGTCTCAGCGTTACTAGGTGATATGGATAAGCTGGACGGCCGTGTTAATGTGAAAGTATGAACTTGATTTTGCCATATACTGATATAACTGATGTAAAACCTAAGCCATGTCATTGCGGACTCACTGCGAAAGTGACCGTTCAACATGGGTTCTCCAGTGGCACCTGATCCCACCTCTGGATTTCCAGAGGTCCTTGTTTGTCCAATATCACCAGTGGCAAGTTTCACTAAATGTCGTAACATTGCCCGCAAACAAAGGCGCAATTTTAGACTTAACTCGAGTTACAATTTCATTAACGTGTATGAAAAGGTCGTAAACATATGGTTACTCGTTCACCTACACTAATTTAAGTGTGAAATTAGTAGTAGTGCGAAGCAGCTGTAGAGTCGGAAGTAAGTTTATATGTATTGTTTTGTACGTACGTCTAAATTTACATCTACCCATAAAGTTACTACCTTTAGTGGAACTGGCCCTAGATGTATGTATCCTTGGCACATTGAAATTTATATTTCAGTATCTGAGACTTTATATAAAATGAGTATGATAGAATTATTATTTTTAGTAAAAATGGGAAAATCGGGCCAGGGAGTCTTTACTCCTTAAGTTCTGAGAGAATAACGTTGTTGAACATCTCACCCTTGAGTACATGTCAATAATTATAATTCCAAAGAATACTGACATAATAACTTCCATTCAAAAGTGTTCCAAGTGCACATGCGTTTTGTATAATTGGTTAAAAAACTATTTCTAACTCACAATTTGTTTTAACTGGAGAAAAACTGAGCTTAACTTATTAAATATCATAACATAATTCCAAAATTATAATTCCCGAGATGATCATTTTGTAAATTAGACTTCATCAGTTGAGCTCCAAATTTAAATAGATCTAAAGAGAAAATGGTATCAGACAAGGCCAAATAATAAATCTTAAAGTAAAGCCAAAATAAGTCTAAGAGTAACCACTGTAAAAGGATGGTTATCTTTACTTTAGAAGAATTTTGTGAATTTGTGGCGTATGACATAATTTTCGTTACTGAAGCAGTGTGTCCGATTTGCGTTCTGTGTAAAGTGCTAGAAACTCTGAGGATATAATTTCTTTTACATGTAATTATATGCAAAATATATCTTTATGCTTGGTTTTATTGCTGTTTAAGAAATGTGTGGCTCAGATATCATAAACAGAATACCAAAGTTTTAGTCCATAATAAATATTCAATACGATCGTTTTTGTAAGTAGTAAAGTAAAATCGAAGAAGTATCAATCAATAATCAAAAACTCAAATCCATTATGACACAACGAATTAGATGTGCAAATGGTGTCAACATGAAGACCAATTACGAATCCCAAACGGGATAAGACCAGGTGTCCGGAAAGAGTCAGCGTCTTCTGCTGGCATGCTACACCCAACGCAAATGTTCCATATGACCCTTTTTAGTTCGATGAACGGGTCAAAGTCGGTAAAAAGCATGATTGGTCAAACGGAGTCGCTGTCTGTGGCCGTGATCCAGAATACTATTTAATATATCTGAGAGGGGGGCTTCACAATGTTAAACAATATCCCGGTATCGACCATAAAACTTTTTAAGCGGTCAACAACGTAACCTTGTGTAAGTAGTTTATTGGCTAGTCGTTTAGCTCTCAGAATAAAACATTCATAAGAAGAGCATGCCCTGGCATAACGTATAAGTTGTGAAATGAAAACGCCATAGGTAGGAGAAGATCGAAAATGAAATTAATTCCTTACTGTAAATAATATTAAATATTATTTCAGTATATAAAAATCAGCCAGTTTATTAATTGTATTTATTTTTATTTCAGGGAAGTTTGGCGTACGTGCCACAAGAGGCATGGATACAGAATGCCACTCTGAAGGATAATATTTTATTCGGAAACTCATTTCTACAGAAAAAATACAATAAAGTTATAGATGCGTGTGCCTTAACTCAAGATCTGGAGATATTGCCAGGAGGAGACATGATAGAAATTGGAGAAAAGGTTTGATATTGCCATCCATCTTAATTTCATGTGTTATTAAACATGATTTTGACATTGCAACTAATCAAAATCGTGTTTGTGATCCAAAGGTATAATGGTATTGAAAAAGATATAGAAATAACGGTTTTTATTACGTGGTTGAGAAAGAATGAGGGTAAAATATAGTTGAAATTACTCTACACAAAAGTAAACTACATCAAGAAACAATATTTTGTAAGTAAATATAATATCAGGTTTGTTTTCTTTTCTATAAACAGGGAATTAATATAAGTGGTGGTCAGAAACAACGTGTTAGTCTGGCTAGAGCCGTCTATAACAACTCAGATGTTTACTTGATGGACGATCCCTTATCAGCGGTTGATTCTCACGTCGGAAAGCATATATTTGAAAGAGTTATTGGGCCGAAAGGACTCTTGAAAAATAAAGTATGATACTGTTTTTATTGTATTTAGATAGTTGTTAGATATTTGGTCCACTTTCTGGATATGTAATATTTCAAATTCTTAAAAAGTTAACAAAATCTTTATTGAAATATGATCAAGTATAACCGCCCCCCCCCCCCCCCCCCCCCAATGATTTAAATAATTTGCTGTTTTATATCGCTTTAGGTCAGTGTATTACCTATTGGAGAAAGTTTCAAACAAAAAAAAATTAAGAATGATTGGTTTTTTTGTTCTCAAAGTATTTATTATCTTTATCATACATTGCAGACAAGATTATTGGTCACACATGGTGTACACTGGTTACCAATGGTTGATACTGTGGTTGTCATGGAAAATGGGAAAGTATCTGAAGTAGGTTCTTATGAAGATCTAGTGTCACACAACGGGGCCTTTGCACAGTTTTTGAAGCAGTATTTAACACATGAAGATGACAGTGATATAGATGATCCAGAAAGTACGCACAATCATGATTATAGCAGTTACCTTTGGGGTCAATAACTGTCAGGGATGCTCACTCGCCAATATCACCCGATGGTCCCAAGCGTCTTTCATCACATCATTTCCACCATCCTTTAGCTCCTCCTCTACTTTGTAATCATCATCATCATTATCATCATGTCGTTATTACGATATTGTAAAATAAATTCCTTTATTGAAGTTGCAGAAGATAAGTAAGCGAAATTAAGATAGGTTATTAACTGTCATTAATTGCCATGTTTTGTCTTACAGTTCAGGAAATAAAACATAAAATGTTTGAACGTGTCGAGTCCGTCACTTCCGATGGTTTTACAACAACGGATACAGAGGGTCAAATGTCACTGTCTAAACTAAGGTAACATTATGGTACAACAAAAGCGTAGATGAATATTGAATTATGCCACAGCATTTCGTTTATTATTAGTAGAAAAGCATTCTACAGTTTTAGCAATCATACCTCTTTTGGGTCCTAGATTTATATCTTATTTAACATAAAAAAGTACCGAGCTTATGTAATTATGTTATATTGTATTCAAATGTCGAAGTAGTGCATAGGATCTGCACTGTGCGACTTTAAGGGTAGTCCACAAAATTTGTTAACCGTGTTTATTTATTTTTCATGCAGAATGCAATATACAACACAATTATAGTTATTATATTGACTGTTACATTACATGCTTGTAAAGATATGTTGTATAACATAAAAATAAAATTTTGTTGCAAATCTGTATCTTTTATTCACCGGATCAGATGTCGTTAATAAAACTGTTACAAATATGTTTGTAAAATTCATATTGTAACAACATACAGACGCGTCGACGATATGATCTTTGATTCTCTAGATCTTGTATGTCAACAGGACAATCTTTTTCATCTAACATTAGCATAAAGAACGTTCAAGTTTTCGTATATTTACTGCTAATACTATTTCACATTATTATTTCGGTAAAGTACAATTTGCTGAATACAAGGGACGGTACGTGCAGAGAACAACATTAAAGATGTTATACGATGCTCTCTTTGTCTTGCATTATGAAATTTACTATCTTAATTTCAACGACAAATTGTGACGAGGATACACTCCTCACTTGTTTCATTGGACTTTACTGTGGACTCACGGCGGGTGTGACCTGTCGACAGGGGATGCTTACTCCTCCATGGCACCTGATGCCACCTCTTGATTTACAGAGGTCCGTGTTTGTCCATTTTTACCGGATTTGTATCTATGTCCAGGACATTCTATTGATTTTTACTTTGGTATCTGAAATTTTTATATATTTCAACCATGTAAGAAAAGAAGCATTTGAAATACTTTGGTTTTATAAACCATAATAAATTCGTTTATTTCTCTGAGGGTATACATTAAACATGCAAATCTTATTTTGCGACTGATTATTTTTCGTTTAGATACTCCCCAAAAACTTAGATAATCATTTTACCATGGAACAATTTTGACATCGTTATCAATACTTTAAGATTTAGCATTTCATCTTGTTTCAGACCACTTTCTTTTTCTTTCGAAAACTATCGTTTAATTCATATAATTTGGCGAATCGGAGTAACTTCCCTAACAATATACTCGTTGGTATGGTGGCGGGTATGAACGATTACAATTCCCAATGTGCAATTTTAATGTATTTATGCTTCATTAACTAAACTTCATCCTGATCATCAAAGGGTTCGTAAGACTCTACTCTCCATAATATGTGAAATTTACTATATATAACTATTAAAAATTTGAGCTCACACGAAGAAAACAATCGTATTAAAAATGTATTTTCTGCCTTATCATCAAACCTATGATTTTGGTATTATGTTTATAAATAGATGCTGTGCACAACTTCGTATGTTTGTTTAATTGCTATTTTCCACCGTGCCAACCATTTTAAATTGTTTAGAGACATTACTGGTTTAGATGCTATACTACAAAATTAAATTTTAGTTTTGATCATTTTAGTCACAGAAGAAGAACCATTTCTCAAACATCTGAAATAAAGAAGCCAGAAAAACCCAAACAAACAGAAAGATTAACAAAAGACGAATCATCACAGCAAGGCGAGGTACATATTGTTATAATATAAAAATTTCAGATATCAAAGTATAAATCAATAGAATGTCCAGGACATAGATACAAATCCGGTAAAAATGAACAAACACGGACCTCTGGAAACCAAGAGGTGGGATCAGGTGCCTTGGAGGAGTAAGCATCCCCTGTCGACCGGTCACACACGACGTGAGTCCACAGTCAAGTCCAATGAAACACGTGAGGAGTGTATCCTCGTCACAATTGGTACAGACGTCTCAACAACAGCCAACGAAAAGGCAACTCAACATTTCACTTAGTGAAACAGAGTAGTCGCAAACAAGACTATTATACCGACCGTAAAATTTGCGGAACGTTGACATTAAACGCGGTTTTCGATATCCCTGTGTCAATAATTTGTCATTGAGTAGTTTACCTATGTAGATGAAATCTTCATATGTTGTACACGCCCTGGCATATCGGATCATTTGTGAAATATAAACTCCATATGCGGTGACTGAGGGATATTACTACTTAAATGTGGAAAATTTACGATGGGAAAGCCGAAATCGCCGCGTTTGTCGTATAGCTTAGTTGCTAATTTCCCGTCTGTGTTTATATTAAGTAAAATGTCCAAGTATGAAGCGTGTGTGCTTGATTCTGTTGTATCTTTAATTTCTAGTTCGCTGGGATATATCGCATTGACATATGTACGAAAATTGTCATTATTAATTGACAAAACGTCGTCGATATATCTAAATGTCAAATTAAAGGACACCGCTAACTTTTTCGTCTTTTGATTCAGCAGTTTCTGAATGAAGTCTGCTTCGTATGAATAAAGGAACAGGTCGGCCAATAAAGGAGCACAATTGGTTCCCATAGGAATGCCGACAGTTTGTTGAAAGACCACGTCTCCGAACATTACAAATATATTGTCTATTAGAAATTCCACATGTTTTTTATATCAACTTCAGTATATTTATGTGTAGAATCAGAGCGGTGTTTGACGAAATAAGTATCCTGATAGCCAATCACTAGATATTTAAATTTTCGGGTACCACCTTTAGTGAAAAAAACAGTTGTCTATGATGCTGAAAAGTCTTTCTTTTAATTTTTATGTGGAATAGTAGTGTAAAGAGTAGAAAAGTCATAGGTTTTGATACTGTGAATTCGAGAAAAATTGTGTGCCTTCAAATTTTCTAAAAGCTGTTTAGAATTTGTAAGTAACCACATCTGATTTACACCGCTTCTGGAATAAGCAACTGTACAGTATTGTTGAAGTTTCTCCTTAACGGCTGTCAATAGCTTGGTAAGGAGTAAAGATAAAGGTTTGGTAGAACATTTGCTGGATCCTGCTATGTATCTTTGCTTATATGGGGTTTTATGAAGTTTAGGTATCCAATATAAATGTGGTAGCTCGAAATCGGTATCCATTGTAGGTATATCAAATGAGCGTAACACCGACACGTGATTTTGAAGGATCTCATCCTTTGAAAGTGAGCTACGTGTGTATGTAGGATTTCCAAAATTCGTATTAAACCCAAGTTCTTCTAATAAACAATTAAAGTAATGTGCCTTACAAATAAAAAACTCTATTATTTGAGGCTTTGTCTGCTAGTACCAGTACACACTGGTCATGTAATCTATCCAGTTCAGTTACTACTTCTGGATCATTAGATACAGAGGGAAAACGTGTTTTCATAGTCCCTTTAAGTTTTCGAATACGAGATTTTATCAACCATCGTATGGCTTTCAGCCATTCAGACAAAGTGTCTGGTTCTACGTCTTCATGTTTGGCCCATCATCTGGCATAATCTTCGACATAATGGGAAAGTTGTAGTAATGGCAAATGCAATTCTGTTGAATCCATTGTTAATTTTGTTAGTCGTATATGCCATTTTTTAAATTGCTTTAAAGAAATCCGTATATTGCTGCTTTAACTGTTCATGTACAAATATTTACATTTACATTGTCTAACCAGATGTTAACTAATGAGAGATAGAAATAAAAAATTGCTACTATACATTTCACACGTTTGAGACAAACTATGTCAAGACATGATTGATAATATGTCGGAAGAAATATCTACTCCAACAACTGCACCATACTGTTATATATTACTCCCTATACTTCTACAATTTTTACATCATCATCATCATCATTTTCTTCTTATTATTCTTCTTTTCTTCTTCTTCTTCTTCTTCTTCTTCTTCTTATTATTATTATTATTATTATTATTATTATCATTATTATTATTATTATTATTATTATTATCACTAATATCAGCATCGTCGTTTCGATTCTGGTATTGTTTCCGATGTTGTTCTGTGCACATCAAGGAAATCTAAATATAAGATTCGTATTCTGTTTCATTTTATAGATCAAATTATCGGTGTTTACTGAGTACATCAAAAGCGCTGGGATTTGTGCGAGTATATTCGTTACATTGATATACGCCCTGTATCATTGCATAAACGTCTTCTCCAACTATTGGCTCACATTCTGGACCGAAGATGAATATCTCAAGAATAATCAAATGAATTCAACCTCAGAAGAATTTATAGACAAGTCTTACCAATATTTAATAGTATACGGTGCTCTTGGGCCAATACAAGGTATGTAATGTATGCAGCAGATGTTTTAATATGCTATAGGATATGACCATATAAATCTTTCGGATATCCAGTACACAGATACAAATCCGGCAAAAACACGGACAAACACGGACTTCTGGAAACCAAGAGGTGGGATCAAGTGCCATAGAGGAGTAAGCATCCCCTGTCGACCGGTCACACCACAGTCAAGTCCAAATGAAATAAGTGAGGAACGAATCCTCGTCACATTTAGTAGTAAATTTCGCTCAGATAACACCATTTAAGTCCGAAATTTCTCCGAGCTAAGGTATTCGTCGTTATAGTTGGTAGTTTAAGACAGATTTGGAAATACATTTAGGTATAGTATTTGGCCTTGTATGATACCACTTTTTCTTTCGTAAATATACATTTATATCAAATTCGAACTCAACTAATGACGTGTTATAGACAGAAACGATTGTTTTGAGCATTTGTTTTGGCCTCTTTTATTATTTAGCCTTGTATGATACCACTTTCTCTTTAAACAATTAGCATCTATTTTGAATTGGAGTCCAGTTGACAGAAGCGGTCGTCTTGAGCACTATAACTGTTGTATTTATAATATTTGTAAAACTATAAATTTGGTACTGTTAATTACATTTAATGAAGTTTTTAATCTCGCTTAGAAGTTTTCTATTTTGGCGATCAACACTCTAATGAATTCATGGCAATCAGTTTTAAATTGTAAATTACTAAAACAATGATAGAGAGAGTGTCACTCATTAACATACATTACCAGTAAACTTCGTAGAACTTCGATGATGCTTTACTATTTGAATTGCAGTTGCTTGTGTTATGATCTACGCCGTCATGATGTCAGTGCGTTTGGTAATCGCCGCCGGCAAACTGCACAACAGAATGTTGGAAAAGATTTTACGGGCTCCAATGTCATTTTTTGACACAACCCCGATCGGCCGAATTACAAATCGTTTCTCAAGTGATGTTGACATTATGGACAACGCCTTACCATTGAACTTCCGGATCATACTTGGAACTATATACTCGGCCATCACTACACTGATTGTCATCACTATAAATACCCCTGTTTTCCTAGCTGTAATTATCCCGGTAGCCATCATCTATTATATTTTATTGGTAAGTTTTATTTTTTTCAAAATGAAATGCATTCATATGACATTTGGTCTTTGTGGCACAACATGTCTATCAAGTGTACATTTTTTTTGTTTTATTTTACTTTACATTTGTGTTTCTGTTCGTATGCTTGTTTGTTTGTTTTACTTTATTTGTTTTTATTTATTTTCAATCGACTTATAAATATACCATATTTAATGACTCTAGTGATAACCATGCGGTTTGATAATTTAATATTTCAAATATAGATTTGTTTTAAGGTGGATAATCTAAACAGCTTACATTGTTGCCATGGTTTTATTTTCTTTACTGTTAGGTAGATAAAAATGCCACAAAAAACTCAAGTTTGTATGATTTATGAAATGCTGATAATTGTTAGGTGTTTTGTTTTCAAAATTATATACAATTGATATTCTTTTTGGTATTTAGAAATTTTACATTCCAACCGCCCGGCAATTGAAGAGGATAGAGTCTGTCACAAGATCACCTGTGTACAACCATTTCAGTGAGACAGTAACGGGCGCAAGTGTCATTCGGGCATTTGGTGCTACCGACAGATTTTTAAAAGAATCCATGAAGAGAGTTGATAAAAATTTAGTGTATTACTACGCCAACTTCTCGTCATCAAGGTAGTTAGCATAATATTTTTTATCTTGTGTGGATTGTTTTTGTTCTTTTATCTTGTTATCTGTTTTGTTCCAAAATGGCTGAAACCAATCTATTAGGGTTAAATTAAGCCATGATTTATGAAAAAAATATCGCTTAACAAACTTATTGCCAACTCTCTCAATGACATTCGGTTTCCTCTATAGAAGACATGAACCATTAATGAATCATGGAAGCTCCATTTAACTGAAATCATTTGTTTGTTTGTTTGTTATTTAACGTTCCACTCAAGAATATTTCACTCATATGGAGACGTCACCAAATGCCGGTGAAGGGCTTCAAATTTTGGCCTGTGCTCGGCACTTACGGCCATTGAGCAGTGAGGGTTCTTTAACGTGTCGACACCTACTGCGACACGAGACCTCGGTTTTTACTGTCTCTTCCGCAGGACAAGAAACCAACCTGTCGTCAGCTGGACTCGAACTCACGACCTCACGATCAAGAGTCTAGCGCGCTACCGACTGAGCCAGGCCGGCTCCTGAAACTATATAATATGTTATTAAAGTCTGTTGTATCAATAGTAAATGACCTGCTCGGTTCATTACAACCGCATCAAAGCTTCATTAAACTACTCAACTTTAATGAAACTAAGGGGTTCCATTAAACATAGTCTTACCATAAAAAATAATAAAAAAAAACTCAGTGTAAGACAAGCTCACACCATTCTGATGCCACATATTTGTCGATTATTGCGCCACAGCGCTATTTAGTGTAATAGATAATACTGGACAAAATTCTTGCAGGACTAAATTTTATAAACATAATACCAAAGCTATATGCTCAATTAGACTTCATCAGTTGAGCTCCAATTTAAAATGTATGTTTATTTTCTAAAGAGAAAGTGGTATCATACAAGGCCAAATAATAAGTCTAAACGTATAGCCAAAATCTGTCTAAGGGTTACCACTGTAAATGGATGACTATCTTAGCCTTAGAAAAAAATGGAATTTAAATGGTATTACCAGTGCCAAATATTACTTTAGTATAAGATTATCAGCTGGTACCGAAATACAAGGTCCGAGGTTTATGTATACCCTCGGGGACTCAAACGGTCCAACAGCAATGGCTTCATTAAACTGAAACCTAGTGGTTATAAATATTTTAATTATAATACCAAAGTTATATGCTCAAAACGATCGTTTCTGTCAGTTAGACTTCATCAGTTGAGCTCCGATAACTAAATAAAGAATTGTTGAAAATTGTTTTTGAATAACATGATTATTACATCGAGTTAGGCAGGAAAATACATATTTAACACGAGTGCATAGCACGAGTGTTCAATATGCATTCCCTTGCCTCATGAGATGCAATAATCATGTTATTAAAAAAAACAATTATCAAATATTATATTTAGTATATTTTTCATGTTTGTGTTACCTCATGTCTAACAAAAAAAAAAAGAAAAAGTACTTCCGAATGGCAGCACGTTTAAAAGCATATTGATTTTCTAAAAGTGAAATGTAAACAATCTCAGATACCAAAGTATAAATCAATAGAATGTCCAGGATATAGATACAAATTCGGTAAAAATGGACAAACATGGACCTCTGGAAACCAAGAGAAATGGGATCGGGTGCCATGGAGGAGTAAGCATACCCTGTCGACCGGTCACACCCGCCGTGAGTCCACAATCAAATTCCAATGAAATACGTGAGGAGTGAATCCTTGTCACAATTGGTACAGACGTCTCAATAACTGCGAACGAAAAGGCAACTCAACATTTCACTTAGTGAAACAGAGTAATCGCAAACAAGACTATTATACCGACCGTAAAATTTGCGGAACGTTGACATTAAACGCGGTTTTCCATATCCCTGTGTTAATAATTTGTCATTGAGTAGTTTACCTCTGTATATGAAATCTTCATATGTTGTACACGCCCTGGCATATCGGATCATTTGTGAAATATAAACTCCATATGCGGGTGACTGAGGGATATTACTGCTTAAATGTGGAAAATTTACGATGGGAAAGCCGAAATCGTCGCATTTCTCGTATAGCTTAGTTGCCAATTTCATGTCTGTGTCTATATACAGCATTTTCCATTTACTTTGCACTGAGTTGTATTTTCAGAAAATTTGATAAAAATGTAATAAAGTTTGTTTTTTGTGGTTGATCGTGGTCTTATACGGTAATACTCGGAATTGCTTGTGAGAAAAAGGGCGAACCAGGTTAATAAAATGAATAGGTTAAGAAATAAAATTTATGAATAAATAATTATATCTAAAATAAAACCCAGTTTTTAGCCCTCCTAAAGTAATTCAAAGGTTTAATATTGCGTATTTAAATAAATCTAGAGAACCCGGACTTTGCAAATGATGTATTTTCATGGCTTGTATATAGGCTATAACTGCGTCAATATGCTTTATTGTGCACTTTTTGAGAATCGATAAATTGACTTTGTATGGCCACGGGGCTTACTTTTGTGTGTAGATTCTATATATCGTTTGATAAGACATAGACTCATAGATAATGTAGATCTAGTTTTAAACACAATAGGCTAATGTTTTTTTTAGTTTCGTACGAAAGTCGGATCAGGTAAAATTAAACCACGTAAAAAATAGTCATTATTCCGAGAAAAATAGTCAACATTGTTTCAGTTATAAATTGATCTATAGTGGTGACCAGTTTTTAAAGTGGATGAGAGAGACCGATAACAATTTACCCGAGAAGAGAATTTTTTTCCACAGTTAACAGTCAAACTTTCCCATAAAATCAGCTATGGTTCCAGTAGGACTCGAACCTGCGCTGACATCATGCTTTAAAGCACGCTGCTGCAACCATTCGGAAAACATTGTAAATATCAACGAACATAACCCATTGATAAAGATTGCAAATGCCACGTGATTATGTTTGTCCTTTCCAGGAAAATATACAATTTTACATGTTAGGAGGGGACATTTCGTAAATCGTATATATATATTATATATATATATATATATATATATATATATATATATATATATATATATATTATATATATATATATATATATATATATATATATATACATATTCGTACTGTACATAATTCATGTATTTGTTGTCCAAAAAGATTAGACAATATGTTAATTCAAAATCTTCGTTATCTCGAAATAAAGACATTTCGAAGTAAACGCCGCGGTCCCATATATTTCGCTACAACGAGATTCCAATGTATATGTATCATTTCTTTTTCACTTTATAAGATGGCTTGGTTTGAGACTAGAGATCCTGGGAAACACGCTGGTCCTTGCTGCCTCTTTGTTCAGTCTTTTGTCTAATTTGGACGGTGGTACTATTGGTCTATCGATTACATACGCATTACAAGTAAGTTATTGCAATTATATATTTGATCAGTACAAATCATATGCATTTATGAAACGAAAATAATAACTATGTGACCAGTATAATATTGAACGTAAAGTTTTCTAGATAGTTGGGCCATCTTCATACAACATCAAGTGGAAGGGGGGGGGGAATCGAAATGATTGTATCATGATATATCTCATGGAAGTAATTTCAAAGTATAAATTAATATTTCATTTTTTTTTCTTTTTAGGCTACCAGTATTTTGAACATACTTGTCGTAAACATCAGTGACATGGCAAACAACGTCGTCTGTGTTGAGCGAATCAAGGAGTACTGCGAAATAGACAAAGAAGTAAGTAAACCTTCCCAATAGTCGTGCCTCAAAGGGACATTAGCTGTGTTGTTGTTTTTTCTTCAAAACATTTATTTTCTTTTTTACTTCTCAGATTGATATACAACAGCAAAATAGAGATATGCATAGAATACAAATTCTTAAATCCATATAATTTGTGAAAATTGCTTGCGGAATCCTGGTTAAGCACTTATTCGCTTGCAATCGATTAACTCAACCTAACCATTTGTATACTACACTGGACATGACCTTATTTTCACAAAATATACAGGAATATTAGATTTTTATGCCTGTGTATAGCTCTTATTTGTTATTGTACATGAAGTACAAATATTAAAAGAAGAAACAATCGAAATTGTGTTTTGTTTTTGTTTTTTTTTTTCTTTTTGATAAACACAGTGAATGCCCCTTTAGCTTTGTGGGTTTGACAGTGTACGTTTTATTAAAGAAGCCCAGTTGTTGAACCCGTACCTGTATCCGAAATTATTTCAGTTTAAGATGCCTATATGCATAATGTTAACGCACAACTATCTGCCAGAATAATTTATAGAACATCCACAAACCTCAAGTAAAAGAATAATCTGCAGCTTATGTTGAAAAACGTAAGTTTTTCTAAAGTATCAATATTTGTTGTCACGAAGGAAACGTGATAAACATTCCTGAAAGTAGAATAATTTGCATCGTATGTATCAGGTATTTAGCCCAATCTTATAGTCCGATAATGATTTCAAATAGTATTTATTCATTAATTTTTCTCTGTGTCTGTCTCTCTAAGTGTCTTTCTTTAATCATTTACAAGGTGTCCATAACTTAACATAACATAAAACATGTCCATAACCAGCAAAGACACATGATAATTTAAAATTTGGAAATTCATTAGAAAGAGAAATTAATTGAAAATTTAAAATTATTTAAACCTTCAACCTATGATGGTCAGAACCTTTTTATGACGTCATCGATTACATAATCATAAACTAGCATTATTTGGTTTTACTACCAAAATGGCTGACCAAAACTTAAAGAACCTTCATTTTGATGTTGTTAAATTTGATTTTGAGTAAACCCAACATGCTCAAATTGATATTGGTGACTATATTTATATATATATAAAGCTGAACTGTGATAGCTGCAAATATTGCATAAGCTGCTACACTTATAAATTCTTGTAAATAGATTTATTTGACAAATGTAGAATAAACTCCTTAAAAGTGTAAAATGCTGTATTATAAATCAGAGTGCAGTGCCATACTGTCATAACGCCAGAATGTCTGGAATACCTTGCAATTGATTTGTTTATATGTTTACACTTTCCTTATTCTATTTCTACAAATCAGGCTGATAGGTGTACGAACAAGCGACCCCCCAAGTACTGCCATAACGCCAAAATGTCTGGAATAGCTTGCAATTGATATGTTTATATGGTTACACTTTCGTTGTTCTACTTCTACAAATCAGGCTGATTGGTATACGGACAGGAGACCCCTAAGTACTGTCATAACGCCAGGATGTCTAGAATAGCTTGCAATTGATATGTTTATATTTTTACATTTTCGTTATTCTATTTCTATAAATCAGGCTGATTGGTATACGGACAGGAGACCCCCAAGTAACTGGCCAACCACAGGTAATATAACATTTACGAATTACAAAACCAGGTATAGACAAGGATTGGATCTAGTATTAAAAGGTATCAACTTGGAAATCAAACACGGCGAAATGGTATGAAAATAATCTCAATCTCTCTCTCTCTCTCTCTCTCTCTCTCTCTCTCTCTCTCTCTCTCTCTCTCTCTCTCTCTCTCTCTCTCTCTCTCTCTCCAGCTCGTTATCGAGTCAAATTCTCTTGATACAACACTAATATCTATTGGAAATTATTTCTATATCAGCTGTTGCTTTTCATATACATTTTCACACTTATATATTTAATCTGCGCTCTGTCTTTCATAAATCTAATTGATGTATAATTCAGATTGGTATAGTTGGTAGAACAGGTGCTGGAAAATCGTCCTTGACCTTGTCTTTGTTTCGACTCATAGAGGCCGCAAGTGGGGGCATTTTAATTGACGGTGTGAAGATTGAGGACATGGGATTACATGATTTAAGATCCAAAATAACCATATTACCTCAGGTATATTGACGTTACTTATTATGATTTACTAAGGTATGAGGTGATCCTTTTGAATGTGTATGAATGTCCGTAGCGTAATTCCTAAATTCACACATTCCTGTTTATCATTATTTTAAACTTTTGCCTCCATATTTTGCAAACGTGCTCTAACAAGTCGACCTTTATGTCTGAAATTTCATTGTAGATCTAGAGTGATGAAGAAATTCAGGTTTCTTATTGTGACCTGTGATCGTTTATCACAATTGATTTTACGTTCATCATTCATATTCAAATCTTCCTAAATTTCACTCTGTTAATAGCAATACGTCCCATTTCACATTAAAATATGATTCGTCCAATCGAACCATACTGGTGCTATATACTTCAAATCTAGTACATAGCACCAGTATGCTTCTATTGGACGAATCAATTTTAAATGTTTAATGGGACGTATTACACAATGTTTAACCCTATCACATCTATGTATCTAAATGGTATGTTCTAATTTAATGTCATGGTCTATACTATTGAAAAGGTTAAACTCTACAAATACTGTATAAGCAGGAATTTAAGCGAGGATTCAATTTTGGCATTATAAGCGAAGTTGTTGATAATCGCTAACAATTAATTCCTCATTGTAGGTAAGAGTTATCTCTATTTAATCCTAAAATCGCTACAATTACTTTTTTCAAATATTATATTCCATACTTAAGGACAAAACAGTAAATTTGTGTCTCGCTAAAATGTCCACTTATACGGTATTTTATCTATAATGATAATGCATTAATTCGTGAAAGTCTTGACAGACGGTAGCACAAATGTGATACTCATTAACACATTGTTGCATTTATATATGATCTCGTCTAGTTTTTGGCTCACTCAGATAGAACTTACGTCTGTTTAACATTGTTGGAAAGTTGTTTTTTTTTCAAGCTCTGAGGAGTGCTTAAAATAATGAATCCGTGTTAACTGAATCGTCACAACTACATTACAGAGCCACAAAATATACAGTACAGTCTGCCTTAACGATTCACTGATGTAACGGCTACCTGTCATATACAGCCCAGATGAAGTATCCCAAAGTATATTCCTCTATAAATTAAGCAATAGTTCGGCTATGCTACAAACGGCTGTTATTTTGTTCTTCCGAAACTGTGAAACAACCCTTTTTAGCACATTGTTTACTACAGCTTGTGTAAAGCGTATACGCGTCTAGCGCATTGATATGAAAATGGCGACAGACAATGTTGTATATTAATTGGATCCCCTGGAAATAAGAGACTACTTGTCATGGGTGACATTTTAATAAAAGGTTATATTGTTCATGACCTGTCCAGTATATGTTTGCACACAGGAATATGTGTAATCAACACATGTGTGTACATGTATTTTTATATTTCTGTAGGATCCCGTCTTGTTTTCCGGGTCACTTAGAATGAATTTGGATCCCTTTGACTATTATACGGATGATGAAATCTGGCAAGCTCTGGAAAGTGCTCACCTCAAATACTTTGTCTTAACTACACCGACACAGTTAGATTATCAGTGTGGTGAAGGTGGATCCAACTTAAGGTACACTCATGTGTATGTGCGAGTGAAAGAGAGAGGGGTGTGTGGGTATGTGTGTGTTTGTGTATTTGATATCTTTGATCGTGTTTATACATTGAAATGATTATAGATGTTTAAAATATAAAAAAACGTTGTGTGTGAATACATCTTGAAATGCACACATAGTTTTGTATTTTTATTTTTTTTTCCTGTTAAAGACCACTGAAACCTCTCACTTTTCATATTTATATAAAATTTGTTTTGAAGATGTAGTTTGTTGTTTTTATTCTAGTGTTGGACAGCGCCAATTAGTTTGTTTGGCTCGGACACTATTGAAGAAGACGAACATATTAATCCTAGACGAAGCAACTGCTGCTGTAGATTTCCAGACGGATGACTTGATTCAAGAAACCATCCGTTCGGAATTTCGAGACTGCACTGTACTGGCAATTGCACACAGACTGAACACTATTCTAGATTATGACAGGTAAAATAAACTACTTCAAAAACACACACATGCGTGCGCATGTATATACAAACCTACACGGGTACATAGATATTAACATATACAATCACGGTTTATATATATTGTTACATTAAAAGTTATTTACTATCCCATAAATTCATGGATTTGCACTTGTTTTCTATTTACAGAGTTATGGTCCTTGACGATGGTCATGTGGTTGAATTTGATACACCTGAAAATCTGCTGGAAGACAAAAATACAATATTTTATAGCATGGCTAAGGATGCTGGTCTCACTAGTGGCATGCCGAATAAAAGTTTGGAGGATACAAGTGGTGTCGATATAATAGCAGAGATGTCGTCCGTCCAAACTTCAACTCCAAAACATCCTAAAAAGTTTCCATATTCGGATGAAAAACAAGAACTTTTATCCCAAGACAAAAAGCCAAATAGTTGATATATTAGTCAAGAACCGCTAGGTTCTATTCTGTCAAGGATGTCCTACAATTAGCGGGGTAACTCGATGGTTGATAAAAAAAGAGTTAGTTCCACCTTATCTAAGATTTGCCTCAAGACCTCAATACTAACCAGCTGAAAGTCGTTTGCTTTTTTTAAATTTGTGATTTGTTTTGTATTATTTGTGACAAGTGTGCATTACGTTTTGTGCCATGGAGCTATTAACAAAATATTAAATGAATAAATTAAATATTTGATTGCAAAATATAAGATATTGTTTTATTGAGACAGTTTCGTATATCAGCATATGAACATTTCATATACAGATGCAAACTACTTACTGATAAGTTGTGGTCACATGGTTATCAGGAATTGCGCGATGTCAATATTTGGCAAATTGTAGAGTCGGTGTAATGAACGTGTTTACAATTGAGCTATCGCCACAAGTCCGACACGACACCTTTTGAAAAACTTTTTTATTATGACGTCATAAATAAATATTCCGTCAAACGATAGTGTGGTTTTGACATCACAATCGAATAACGTAAAATACGCACACGGAGAGCCCACGTGTCAGACACTTGGTGATAGGTCAACGCCTGTTCGATATTGGCTGTTGAGTCATCTTTGCTGATTTTGACGAGGGTCCATTTCTCAATTATAGCATTTGAATTTAACTGTGTGGTTGTCGTGACCAGTCTAAAGGGGGATGCTTACTCCTCCATGTCATGTGATCCAACCTCTGGATTTTCGGAGGTTCGTGTTAGACTAAATCTCAACCAGAAGTGTTGTTATCTTTGTATTTCGATTTTCATATTAACCCAACTCTCTGCCCTCTATATGTCCCTTTTATATTGAATCTACATGCGTCTTTATGATGGGTAATAATTTTTAAACAAGGAATACAATCAGCGAATAGACACGATAATTGATTAACTAGTTATTAAAATAGCGAATATGATTCCATAGATTTCGATGAAATAACATCTTTTTAATGGAATATACATACTGACAAAGTTTCCAATAGTTTGGCTTCTCATATCCCGAACCTTTTAGAACATTTACATCACTTCCGATCTGTGGCTGCTAATGGGTATTTAATATATGAGCTCTCAAATCATTTCCATATTTTTATTTTGGAATTAAACAATGCATCGATAATCAGTGTTTTATCTAATATTAGACATAGGAAATGAAAGTCATTTGTCTTAGAAACGTGGCACCTTCAAGAGTTTTCGCCACATTTGCTGATGTCGTGTGTATGACACTTTCCATATAGCTAGGGAAGCCTTAGCATAAGTCAAACATATCGACAAAACGCAAATTAATTTGAAAACAAACAACCAAATATTGAACATCTGAACAAGATTATTGTCTAATAAATGAATTTGAATCTATTATCAACAAGGCCTAATTGTACCAGGGTACCATCACCGGATGCCCCCAATAAAAATGTCGTGGTGGTTCAAACAGCATTTATTTGATACCAATAGTCAATGATAACATTTCGACCAATCGGAAGCATCGGATTGGTTATCGAAGCAAAAAAAAAAACTTTGTTGTGAAATGTGCAGACACTTCAAATCCCATAACACTATATTTCATAATTGGACAATGTTCAAAATTTCCACCGATCAGTAGCCTCAGCCGCAGCCTGGCAATCCCTTTATACCCTTATTTTCCATATTTCATCACAATCACAGTGTTGAGCAATCGACTAATCAGACATTGAAGAAATTTCGACCACACAGCAGTATTTTAAATTGAAAACCAAGCCTTGCATTTCATATAGCTATGCACCTAGCATCTCATCCAAGTTATTCAATTACAAAAAGGTTTTGCAGTGCCTAGACATCAACCATTTTCTACATAACACCGTTGCATGTCCATGTACATCATCTCTCTTAAGAAGATCCGAATGGACATGTTATCACCGGCGAAGTTTCTATTGTTGAACATGAAAACCTAAACAAGAAAATATTTTTAAGAGGTCCGAAATATCACAAAGTCCGTTCCTTTACTTGGGGACAGAATTTCAGTTTAGTTATGAATTCTGTCGAAGGTTATGACAAACTATGGGACAAACATGAAGGCTCTAAATCAGATGCGAATACTAAAAATTCTAAACAAGGCACACACATTTTCTAAAAATTCATAGCATCAAAACATACGACTGTTCTGCATTTTACACAATAATTCCACATGAAATATTTAAAGAGAGACGATTTGGCATCATCGACAACTGTTTTTTTTTCACTGAAGGTGGTATGTAGTCAATGGTTATCATGATACATGTATATTTTTCCACCCCCACTCTGATTTAACACATAAATACACTGAAGTTGACATATGAAGATGCTGGATTTTCGAAAGACGTGGTCTTTCAGTAAACTGTCGGTAGTTGTGTCCCTTTATTGGCTGACCTATTCGAATCCATACGAAGAAAGACTTCCTTCAGAAACTGCTGAATCAAAAGAAGAAAAAGCTAGCAGTGTCCTTAAATGTGACATTTAGATATATTGACGGCGTTTTGTCAATAATAATGACAATTTTCATACATATGTCAATGCGATATATCCCAGGGGACTAGAAATGAAGGATACAACAGAATCAAGCACACATGCTTTTTACTTCGACATTTTACTTACTGTAGACACAGACGGGACATTAACAACTAGGCTACACAATGAACGCGACGATTTCGGATTTCCCGTCGTAAATATTCCACATTTAAGTAGTAATATCCCATATGGAGTTTATTTTTCACAAATGATCCAATATGCCTGAGCGTTTTCAACCTATGAACATTTCATATACAGAGTGAAACAACTCACTGACAAATCATTGGCACAGGGATATCGAAAAGCGCGTTTGACGTCAACGTTCCGCAAATTTTACGGTCGGTATAATAGTCTTGTTTGCGAATACACTGTTTTACTAAGTGCAATGTTGAGTTGCCTGTTCGAAGGCGGTTGTTAAGACGTCTGTACCAATTATGACAGTTCCTCGCGTATTTCGTATGGATTTGACTGTGGACTCACGGCAGGTGTGACCGGTCGACAGAGTATGCTTACTCCTCCATGGCACCTGATCCCACCTCTTGAGTTCCAGAGGTCCGTGTTTGTTTATTTCTTTTACCAGATTCGTATCTATATCCTGAACATCCTAAATATGTATACTTTGGTATTTGAGATTATTTATATATTCAACCATTCAGAAGCTTTGCATTGTTGTTTTAGTAATGAAACTCATGCTATCGTATTCCCTTGATGGGAATGAATTCTTAATTTCATCAAAATCTCATAGTATGGAAATTTCGACCTATCAGAAACCCCGGTGTTGGTAGCATTAAACATTATCTTTGATGACATCATATACATAGTGCTCATCGATACGCCCAAACATATAATTATACTTTTCATTAGTGTCAATTGAGAAGAAGAAGAAGAAGAAGAAGAAGAAGTAGAAGAAGAAGAAGAAGAAGAAGATGAAGATGAAGAAGAAGAAGGAGGAAAACAAAAACATGAACATGAACATGAAGAACGCGAACTACAAGAACCAAAAAAAAGAAGAAGAAGAAGAAACAAGACGAAGAAGAATATAATCTTACATGGATGTGATGAGGAATCAAGGAAATCTGCACCTGAGAGAAAAGAATCTGTCCAATTCGATGGTATACCGAGGATTGGACTTTTAGATTATTAATATGAGGGTGGAGATATCCGTTTCTACTGAACACCCATGCTTTATTCTTTTTCTGCCATTATTGTTTTAAACACATGTTTCTGTAGAACTACGCAAATAAAGTTTGACATAACTATGGGCTGTATTATAGAAGCCACAGATTGTCTACGTCACATATTGGACTGTGATATCATAATTTCCACGTTAAAATGTTATCTTACCCCACCACATAAAGACAAGAACATTTCCCCGTTATTATTATTTTTCATTTCTCCTCTCGACAATAGAAGAAGAAGAAGAAGAAGGAGAAGAAGAAGATGGTTATGATGATGATGATGATGATGATGGTGAGAGAACAAAATATGCCCTTTTAAACTTTGTTTAGCGACATGATTATCTAGAACTACACGAACGCTTGTGTGGACATTGATGTACATGTAAGAGTACATTTCTCTTTTAACATCTACATAGTTAATGTTGTTTGAGTTTTCTTTTGATCAGTCGGCCATACACAAAATAATTTAGTACTTCTATTACCCATTTGTGATACAACAACCATCCTCTAGCTAAGGTGTATTGTTTAATGTAAATATTATAAACGTAATACCAAAGTTATAATGCTCAAAACGACTGTGTCTGTCAATTAGACTTCATCAACTGAGCTCCAGTTTTAAACTGATTTTCTAAAGGGAAAATGGTATCATACAAGGTCAAATAATAAATCTAAATCCATGGCGATACTGAAACGCAAACATATGCACATATATTTTCAACAAAATTTAACTTGCAAACAAAACAAAAACATAAAATGTTGATAAAAGTGATCAAATTTTGGCGCCGCCAAAAACTACAATTTACGGTAACAAAAAACAAAACTAGGTATTACATAATATAGGGAATGAAATTGTATCAGGATATTGCATTTCAATCTATAGATAGATAATTGTATACTGTATCAAATGTTTACCTTGTACACATGTTTTATTTTGGTTTAATGGGAGTATATTGTACTAAAGCATTTTGATAGACATGATTGCAGCGTTGCGGTGTTAAATGGCAATTCCAGGGTTAAAGGTCACACGCCAATGTCTCGCCCTAAATCACATTCATTTCATATGTAACCCTTTCAAAAGACATTTTGACTTAATCCGAATTACTTGCATTGCTCTGTTGTCAAATTGCGCAGAATTCAACTACACACTGGTTTCAGCAAGATCGTTTATCGGGCTAGATATTGTTAGGAAAAGGAAAGGAGATATTATATTGAACGGAGGATATGTTTGTTTATTGTTGTTTAACGTCCCACTAAAGAATATTTCACTCATATGGAGAGGTCACCAAATGCCGGTGAAAGGCTTCAAAATTTGGCCTATGCTCGGCACTTACGGCAATTGAGCAGTGAGGGTTCTTTAACGTGCCGACACCTATTGTGACACGGAACCTCGAGTTTTACTGTCTCATCCGAAGGACAGGAAACCAACCTGCCGCCGGCGGGACTCGAACTCAAGACCTCACGATCCAGAGTCGAGTGCGCTACCGACTGAGCCAGGCCGGCTCAAAGGAGGATATGACTCTTGTGACACTAAACTTTACAAATGTCAAAATATATATCATTTAATATCTTGGACGCTAAAATATATGATACCAAGGATGATGTATATTGTCTTTTCTATTCATTATCACAACTTCGTTTTATAAATAGTGGTAATCTATTTATAATTATCTTTGGGAAATTCTAAATGAAATTGCAACGGTATAGATAGCAACAAATATACCAAAGCATTAATTATCGAGTGGTCCAGCAGACAGTATTCAAATCTGCTGAACAAAACTGGACAAACATTGACCTCTAGAGATACGATGGTGGGATTGGGTGCGATGGAAGAGTAAGCATCCCTTGTATACCGGTCACACCCGCATTGAGTGCACAATCAAATTCAAATAAACCCTCCATACATAGAAATTTTACTTAATAGAAACAGACGGGAAATTAGAAACTAAGCTATACGACATACGCGACGATTTCGGCTTTCCCAAAGTTCCACATTTAAGTAGTAATATCCCACAATCACCCGCACATACAGTGTGTATTTTACAAATGATCCAATATGCCAGGGTGTGTTCAATATATGAACATTTCTCTGTATATTCAGAAGTAAACTACTCACTGACAAATTATTAAGAAAGGGATATCGAAAATATTTTATGGCCGGTATAATAGTCTTGTTTGTGATTTCTCTGTTTCCATAAGGGGAATGTTGAGTTGCCTGTTCGATGGCGGTATTTGAGACGATTGTACCAATTGTGACGAGGATCCGTTCCTCGTGTATTTCATTTGGATTTGACTGTTGACTCGAGGCGGGCGTGACCGGCTGACAGGGGATTTTTACTCCTCCATGGCACCTGAGCCCACCTTGATTTCCAGAGGTCCTTGTTTGTCCATTTTCACCAGATTTGTACCTATATTCTGTACATCCTTTAGAGTTATACTTTGGTGTCTGAGAATTTTTTTATATAAAACAAAACCTAACATTACTATAGGCAAATTTATTACAGAAATTTAAAATCTTTAAAATTATAAAAACCTGGCAATGTGTCATTCTGTTTTATACTTTAAACATTTTTTGTACGAACGTAACACTGAGAATTCTCTGCTTTTGTTTCCCAAATTATGTCGATGTCTTTGACCTATGAATATTAATAAGGACAAACATCTTTTATTCATGATACTGAATTAAAATGCATACAAATATACACAGAAAAAAACAAGGTTAAAGTTACATTTCAATTCGTGATACCGGGAATATACAAGTCAAAACTGTGACGAAAGTATAAATCTTTAAAAAGAATACTTATACATCTTGGGAGCAATGTTATATTCCAAAATCTTAAAATTTAAGTTTTATAACTTGTTGATAAAATTTATTGATTAAGGAAATGTAAAAAAAAAAACCGTGGCCCCATGGCTAATTATATTGTAAGCCCCACACAAACCAATTATAAGTTGATAGAAAATGACAATATATTGGTTGGACCCATTACTCTTATTCGCGAATTGGCATATTCAAACACCAAACGAGTATCGCGAATTGGCATATTCAAACACCAAACGAGTATCTACATAACAGTTTCTGTTGATAAACATGCGTTCCCCATTAGTGTTAGATTGTGATTTGTAAAACTTTATGTCCCCGCTCCATAACATTACCTAACATTTTGAGAGGGGACTTCAATCTTAAAATTTATTTTGTGCGAAAAGGTAAATGGCAGAAATCAGCCACAATGATTTCCAGAATTCAGTTATGTCGGTAGCTCCATTTTCTACCCTATTATACAATAATTGCACTAATTTTAGTTTGATATTAGAATTTATCGAGTACAAAAACAAAACAGACCGAGGCCGAGTACTGAAAATGTATAGTCTCAGCGAAACCAATCAATTATCTTCATCACTTGGCATCCGTCGACGCGGCCGTCGTCTTAAACTTTTATTAAATCACATCTTATGTGGCACAATGCTATACAACTTATAATGAGCCGTGATTGTCGGGGTGCTCTTAGCCAAACTTTTGAACATGTTCAAAAAACATGGCCAAGACAAAACACCGCCCAGGACGCTGCCGAGATATGACAGAACACCACTAGGACACAGGGGAAAGAGCTGCTTGCCTGTGTTTTGCAAAGAAGGCTTGCATGTGAGATACAGCCTATCCATGAATATTATTGTTAAGTCCATCGCAGCTATCTATAACGGCATCAAGGGTGGTTATCAACCCTATCGTGACAGGTCGTAATGGCGACCATGACGTTAATTGATACAACTGTCACAACAAGCGAGAACAACATCACGGAAGGTAATATACCTCATCGCAACAACACGTGTCATAACGACACCACAGAATATAATAGACCCCATCACTACAAGACCTATTGTTAACCAAGAGAAATATCGTTATACCAGTCACAACAAGCCATAACAAGATACCAGAAGATTACTCAGCCTCTCACAATGACTCGGATTTCGGATATAAATATCAAGGATTCTACACTGGCTCGTTATCAACTCTAATGCTGGTGTCAACAACAGAATGTCGACGGGCAGTAGCTTTTATCATTTTTGTGGCGGCAGTAGTTTCTGGGTGAGACTTATTATTTCGTACTGTAATGTAAAATACAAATTTACAAGTGCTGTTAAATCTATTTCATTTTGTATAACTCTACCCTAGCATATGTAAACTTGAGTCGACCATTTAACCTAAATGATATGTTTATTTTGGTAGTGAACATTTGATGGAATAGACAAAAAAATAGATACATATACAGACAGATAGACAGACAGAAAGACAGACAGACAGATAGATAGATAGATAGATAGATAGATAGATAGATAGATAGAAAGATAGATCGAAAGATAGATAGATAGATACATACATACATACATAATAGATAGATAGATAGATAGATAGATAGATACATAAATAATAGATAGATAGATAGATAGATAGATACATAATAGATAGATAGATAGATAGATAGATGAAAAATAGATATATAGATATCTAGATAGACATGCAGACAGATAGACAGACAGACAAACAATCAAATCGATAAGGAGAGAAAGGGGCACAGGGAGAAGCAAACTGAGAATATTCGATAAATGAATACTTCCATTGTTCCATTGATAATGTGATAATGCAAATTATGGAAACATCTTTCATTTTTTCATTTCATTTTTTTTTGTCTCTCTAGCTCCTTTGAACAGTTCTTATCTAAAATATGTTACAGTAAAATAATAAATAGAACTGTACGGATCATGTGATTGAGTACCTTAAGACATATGAATTGCATTCTGAATAACTTGTTTCACATGCCGATTTGCAAGACCATGTCTGTAAGACATTTAAATGTCGCCTCATCAATGTTAGGTGTAAAACAATGACCTATATCAATCGTTATTCGTTTTAAACCTAATCATGACCATGAATATATAATCTGTCTTGGTACTATCATTTCATTAGAATATAAAATCGCAGATACCAACATATATAAATCTACAGGATGTCCATAAAACATATTCAAATCTTGTGATAATAGACAAACAATGACATTTGGAAATACAGAGGTGGGATCGGGTGCCATGGGGGAGTAAACATCCCCTGTTGACCGGTCTCACCCGCCGTGAGTCCGAAGTCAAATCCAAATAAAATAGATGAGGAAGCAATCATCGTTACAATTGGTACAGACTTAGTAAAATATTACCAGTTGTTACTTGTGAATTCCGGGACCCGAACCGAATGTAGACTTATGTCAATATTCTATTTTAATATTTTATTCCATTATAAAGTGTCACCAAACACATGACATTACAAACTTGTTGTAAGGAATACTTTGTGGATATGAACGGCTAAGAATTATGAGATAGACAAATTGTCATCCGGGCAACTTAACCAACCAGTTGAAATATTTGACTACATTTTCAATAATCTCCATATCTCCAATAAAATTCCTTTACTATAACGTACAATTAACATAACCCTTTGATAAAAGACCTTAATGACATCATTTCCTCTCAGAAACTTTTTTTTCATCATAGGTGATTTAAAAACATTCCTGTCTATTTCAGAATGAGAGTTTTTATAAGGAAAGTGATTGGCCACAGATGACGCCATGTTTTATGAACACAGTGGTGGTGTGGATTCCTTGTGGTTGGCTATGGTTGTCTCTTCCATTGCATTTACACTTTCTCTATACTAGAGAAAATAAAACTACCAAGATCCCCCTTAATCTGCTGAGCGTGTCCAAACTGGTAAGTTCTTGGTTTTATATTAGCATAAACTAAGCCTTGAAATTCACATGTGAACACTTCTAATAGCTGTAGCATTCCGACATATTTGAATAGTGACACCTTGATTTCGGTAATTGAAAAACATATATATTCATCACTGTATCCTTGTGAACCTCCATGGATTACTAAAATTCCCTCCTTAATTTTTAAGGCGGCATAAGCAGTGGCATTTTTTGGAATCTTTTTTCCATTTAATATACAATAACAAAAACCGATATGCATACATATTCTTAAATTCCTATATATTTTGTGAAAATTGCTTTAGAAATCATGGTTTGGCATATTTCCAATTGCAATTGATTACCTCAACCTATGCATACCATAATTGCCTTGACCTTAATTTCAGAGACTATATAGGAATTTAAGACTTTTTATGTCTGTGTATAGTTCTTATTTGTTATTATACGTCAGGTACAAGTAGTAAAAATAGAAAGAATCAATATATATATATATATATATATATATATATATATATATATATATATATATATATATATATATATATATATGTATATATATGGGAGTAACACAGCTAATGTCCATGCCCCTTTAAGTACCATATCAAGATTAATCGCTTATGATGGGTTTAGTCTCGTAAGTGGGAGGTACCACGTTTTATTCCTGTCACTGTGTCATAATGTGATAAAAGTTGTAGTGACCGTAACTTCCTTAAACGCTTGGCATTGGGAGCTAAAGGTACATTTTTTTTCGGGGGTAACGTAAAACTGAGGTCTTATGTCATGGTAGAAATTACACTTAAAATAGTTATCAGTCCATTGGCGTCAATCTATAGCACGGGTAAAAGTGTGTGGCACTACACCTCAACCTGCTGACCATCATACAAAAACATACTTGTCAGAATTTTAAAAAACAATAAAACAAACAAAATGTTTGATAGATAAATACAAAATCATGTCATTAAGACAAGATTAAGCGCGAACTTTAAAATGCAAACTAAATGTTTACCTATTTGTATCTAAAGACTTCCCAAAAAAGTTACATCAAATACCTAGATTTTTATTTGTTTTGAACGCCGAATTCGACAGTCGTGAAGAAAATACTTGTCTTTCCTGGTCATTGATATTAAATATTGATACCCCTTACATCCTTCCGGATAAAACTAAGATACCTACGTTTTATATATTCCACTATTCTTTTCAGGTCAGATACATGTGTAGGGTTTCTAAATGACTTCTCTACCTTTTTTTCTCCCTTATGATTCGACACGACATATTCTGTCAACTAGCATCAATATCGAATTTGTGCATGCGTATATTTTTATGTCAATATTTGTAATTTTCGGGATATATCGAGCAGACTTCTTATGATATATTCAATTTACGATTATCTATCTTTACGATTTTCTATCTTCACGATTATCTCTCTTTACGATTATCTATCTTTACGATTATCTATCTTTACGATTATCTATCTTTACGATTATCTAACTTAACCGTTATCTTTTTTCAGTAAGACTGTAAATTAAATACAAATTCATAAGTGTGAATGTGTGTGTGTATGTATGTGTGTATGTGTGTGTATGTGTGTATGTGTGTATGTGTGTATGTATGTATGTGTGTATGTGTGCATATATGTGTGTATGTGTGTGTAAGTGTGTGTATGTGTGTGTATGTGTGTGTTTGTGTGTGTATGTGTGTATGTATGTGTGTATGTGTCTATATGTGTGGATGTGTGGATGTATGTATGTGTGTATGTATGTGTATGTGTGTGTATATGTGTGTATATATGTGTGTATGTGTGTATGTATGTATGTGTGTGTATGTTTGTATGTGTGTATGTGTATGTGTGTGTATGTGTGTGTATATGTATCTGTGTGTATGTGTGTATGTGTGTGTATGTGTTTGTATGTGTGTATGTGTTTGTGTGTGTAAGTGTGTGTGCGTTTGTGTATATGTATGTGTATGTATATGTGTGTGTATTTGTGTGTGTGTATAGGTGTGTGTGCGTTTGTGTGTGTGTTTGTGTGTGTGTGTTTTATCTCTACTTATAGCCTTTGTTTTGAATCCTATGATATCAGTTTTACTTTATTTCCAGATTGTGTCATTATTCCTGTGTCTTCTAAACATTTTGTACCTCGTACAAGATCTTGCTCAGGTTTCTAATGTAAAGGAGGACGAACAATCCCCTATAAAGATTCTTAACTATAGTCTTTATATAGTTTCATTCGTAAGTTCACATTTTCGCTCGTAATCACAGTTATTTCAGAAAGCAAACCAATGCCTGGTATAATACCTATAAATCAAGTTATAACTGATTTTTTACTATGAGAAGAAATACTGACATAAGATATTTGATACGGTGAGGTACGTTGAGATCCACAGTATATGACCTTGTTTTTTGTCATCAAGTTTTACTATGATATGTTGACTTGTTTTATATTTTTAATGTGACTATGGGCTAAACTCTATATATGAGTTCGGACTCACGGCGGATTTGACTGCTCGGAAGCGGATGCCTTGAGTTCGAACTCATATCATCCGTGACATGCTTACTCCTGTGAATCCATCTCGCGATGTTCCAGAAGTCCGTGTTGGTTGAATATTAACAATTGTGTGTATGTATTATGTCCACTCTGATACGATACACTCTATGCTTTTATTTAGATGCCAAATATGTATATGTTATTAAATACATATGTTGAAATATTTACGCTCGGCATGTTCTTGGCATGGCACGGTATATTTCAAGATATACATCCAATAACATTGTTAGTTTATATCCTTATCAATGATACAATGGTCATAATAGAAAATATTTTAGTTAAGTCACACAAAAATATCACAATACCATTAAATACTTGCGTAATGTACCAACGTTATAACACGTATGAATGTACAATAACAGTAGTCCAGGAAGCCCAAAACGTATATGGTACGATATCGCACATTTTCATCTAAATTTAAGTAAATGGAAAACGAAAGTAAGGTATATCATAAATCTATTACTGATCTAGTTGCATGTTGATTGAAGCCCATCTCTTCGATATTTTACATACTATTTAATGGACCAATCCTCGAACAACAGAACGATAACTGATTTTAAAATGAGAGTTAAAGATAATAGCATACCATTGACATTGTGATATGAGCATTTTATGTATTACGGTTTCGCATGATCGACTAACAACAGTCATTATATATGTATTGCCTGTTTTTCTCGACAGAAAGTTTAGTCTTTATATTATACCTTTTTTCTATATTTCAGCTTCTAGCCGGTATATTGGCACAGATTGAGAGGGTCAAAGGTCGTGTTACGTCATCGATACAGTTTGTGTTTTGGCTACTCCTAGTGTTTTCTAATATACTGCCATTCTATTCTAAGATATTTCTAAAGGTTCATCTTGATTTGTTTATATAACATTTTACAAAAATTATCATACAGATTAGTATCTATAAATTTTAAAATTTTATATTGCCATCAAGGTGTGTGTGTGTGTGTGTGTGTGTGTGTGTGTGTATGTGTGTGTTTTATACTCGAGTAAATGTCGGAATATATATTCTTATTTTTTTTAGTAAATACTTCTACAAACATATATCATTTTCAATTTAAAGCTATGAAAGATATTGATACCGTCCATGTACGACTTGAGACATTTGCATCAACGTCATGGTGTTTCTCTCTTTTTCAGATATACCACGACAATTTGTTTGATTTTGTCACGTTTTACATATTTTATTTTTTCCTAATATTACAATTCGTATTACAATGCTGGGCAGAAAAGGCCCCCTTGTCACTTACCGACGGAGAAAAGGTATAGTAATATACATATAATCTGGTGGGGTGGTATTTCGGTATTATAATTTCAACAATAGATTTCACGGAAAATTCAGTTGCAATTGCTAAGAAAATATAGGCCAGCGATTGGTCAAAATGAGATACATGTATTTTACTAAATATTAATTCATAGAGGTATTTTGACACTCCAACGCAATGGTAACAAATTAAAGATCAGTACTCAGTCAAAATTACGATATTTTGCTACATATTAGCACTGAGGTCCCGCGTCACAGTAGGTGTAGGCACGTTAAAAAACCCTCACTGCTCAATGACCGTAAGTGCCAAGCATAGGCGAAACGTTGAAGCCCTTCAGCGGTATTCGTCTCCATATGAGTGAAATATTCTTGAGTGGGACGTTGAACAATAACAAACAAACAAATAAACAAAACAGACAATGTTAGATGTAACTGAAGAGTTGTGGTTTCAATAGTAAAAGAATAAAGATCTGTAATTGGTAAAAAGTTTTAGACAGATTTTGCTAAAACTGGAATATAGAGTTACATGTATTTTACCAAATGGTAGATATTACAGAGTTGTAAAAACCAGATTTCTTAAAAACCTCTAACTGTTTGTAGAGGTATATATTTGAAAGTTGTAAAATCCGGTATGAATGAATAAAAAGTTTAATGTCAAAAACAACTGTATATGGAATAATTTAAATGCGAATTTTCTGGAATATTGTCGAATTGTTGATCTGCATTATGAAAGTTGTTGGTTCTGACAGGAAAAATATTTTGTCAAAATTCCAAGTTCAT
Source organism: Atrina japonica (assembly GCA_030159075.1). NCBI lineage: Eukaryota > Metazoa > Mollusca > Bivalvia > Pterioida > Pinnidae > Atrina > Atrina japonica. The sequence goes on from BROG01000124.1 coordinate 667,895, forward strand.
TTGTTCAAAATCAGTGGTCTTCCTAGGTAGAGATAATTGAAAAAAGACAACATGATTTTGATCTTATTGCCCGACAATATCTAATTTTGTTGTTTATAACCGACAATCTGTAATCTTGCAACTACTTTATAATTTGTAATTTTGATCTTCGAAAATGAATTGGACCAATATGATCTATCTATCAGTGTCCTTAGTTTTATTTTTTTATTTTCAAAATTAGACCATGTGTCCAGAAATACATGCTTCCATCATGAATAGAATATACTTCTGGTGGATGAACAGGTAACCTAATTCTTGTAGTAGTAATTTGTATGTATTAGTAAACTATTATTTGTTACTAATTTAATGAGTATATAGTACGCTCAATACAAATGAGTATGTTTCACAGTTACGACTATTATATATAAAAGTATGTAATAACGTTATCGTTTTTTTATCTTAGCCATATGACCCATATTCTCTTGTTAACCTTTTGCTTTGGCTGTTTGATCAGAACGTTCAGGAGAAATCGAATTCAAAACAATGTGTTTCAAGTTTGTCTGGGTCCAACAAGAGTGTTGGTCGTGACTTTTTATTCAACATGCAGTATCTTGTTCCTCTAGGCAAGCTTTCGAACTACAGGATTGGCGTGTTAAAAATGGCTGTAGTATTAGTCCAATCACAGCCAGAATTATAACACTATACCTGGTATTACAAGTTTTAGGTTAATTTCCTACAAAGTCGAAACTTTAAACTAATTTTTTGTGTTTTTATCTCAAATAAACCCCCACGTATTTATTTAAACCGTTATCTCCCAAGATTTAGTTATGAATCCTTATCCTTGTTCACATGATATGGTACATCTATTTCATCAAGTATCAGTCAATATTTCTTTTTAAAACTTTCCGACTGTTCAAGACTCTAACATTTCATCATAACGTTTGAGTTTAACGTAATAGCTTGGTGATGGAGTAAAATCCTTGACTTGGGCTGAAAATAGCACAGGCATATGAATAACTCCTAAATCGATATTACCTGTACAGGATTGAACCCTTTCAACGCTGCATACCATAATAGATTGACCTTACAAAATAATAAAACAACCTATAATTCGGATACTCGGGGTAGGAAGGGTTAAAGCATTTTGCAGCTGTAAGTCCTTTACCCCAGAATATTGTTTATATGCCGTATTACACGAGATGTCCCAAGCAAACATTAGATGAATCTCGGGTAAAAAGATATCAGAAAACAATATCAAGCTGATAGAAAACCAAAATGTCAGCATTTCATAACAAGGTGAATATGGTGGTTTATGATTTATGAAAGGTTTGTCTCGTATACGTTATTAATTGTTCAAAATCCGCAAAGATCTGACAATATTAAACGCTTCGGTATCGACATCGTAGTCGTAGTGTGTTAAATGATTTCTAGATATATTTCAAGACGATGGCAATTTAATTCTTAGACTTAAGAAAGTTGTTACATAAAAGTTCTAAATAGAGATCAGGTTTGTTTTCGAATTACAATTTAGGGTGAAAAATCCATTATACTTAATGTTTTAGCATTGTCATACAAGCGTACAAAAAGCCTCTCAAAGAAAATGATGTATGGAGCCTCGGTATTGCTAACAAAAGTGAAACAATCGTTCCCCAATTTGAGAAACACTGGAAGAAGGAAGTGTCGATAAAACAGAAAAAACTGTGAGTATCAAATAAACGAAAAAATAAAAATGAAACTGTCATCATTGAAATATTTACCTCATCATCATCATCATCATCATCATCATCATTATTATTATTATTATTATTGTCGTTGTTATTGTTGTTGTTGTTGTAGCAAAACGAGGAAAAAGGACTTCTTCAATAAGAATGGTAAATCCGTAACAAACGAAGGATTACATAACGAAAAAACACCACTTTTGTTTTCTTTTCCCTCGGTATCCCCGGACGTACCAGAGAAGAAAGAAAACTGTTACAAAGCAGATGAAATTTACAAACCAAAATGCCAAACCAAGATTTCTATCAGCTTTGTGTTGGCAAAAACGTTTGGTCTAGAGTACTTGTTATCACTTGTCATTAAGGTTTTGGCTGATGTGATACAATTTGCCAGTCCTATCCTTTTAGGGTGAGTATAAACATTCTTTCTTTTGGACCTAACATTTGCCAGTGAGGAATGCATTTCAAGTATTGATTAAGCGCACCTTTCCAAGCCCTTCTGTGCAGTTTTACTTCACAATGTCAAAAAAGTCATCATAAATGACCCAAGAAATAATGCCCGTTTACAGATCAACTTTAAGTTCGTTTTAGATTCGTTTCAAACATGAAAAACATTGATGCATGACTAAATCTTTAATAACAGAAATTCAAAGTCGAAAACGCTTAACTCGTTTTCTTCGTAATATTTTTTTTTCCATGAAAAGTGTTAAGATTTTGTCATTCGTTAACAAATTTCAAATGTTAAAAGTGCATCTATTAGTGTTAGATTTAATTATATGACACGCGATCAAATTTAGCCCCCCACCCCACCCCCTCCCCAAATACAAATGAAGTTCTGTAGACTGCTTCCTACCTTTAATCCATATTAAACTAACGAGAATTGATGAACATTTTTTTAGATGATAAACGATCTTCTCATTAAACAGGTAAAACATGTGTTAATCAAAGTGGTAGAAACTCATATGGTATAATGTGGCGATTTTCTTGACGTGTTATATTTATCATCATTTTCTTTATTTAAATTCAAGCTTAACTCATGAAGTCAAATTCACAAAAATATCGTCTTAGTTATTTCTCTCGGTCCATATTTTTATATTCAAAACTACAATTTTGGTACCATGTGTATAATATCCATTCCATGAATGTAAAGCATGAATTGAACTGATTTTTTTTTCAAATTGTTTTTGAAGATTGCTTATGAATTATGCTGACGCAAAATCAGAATTACCTTTATGGAGAGGTTATATTCCCGCTATTTTACTGTTTGTGTGTGCCATTTTTCAATCAGTGCTAAACCACCAAGGCTATCAAATTGGAATGACCATCGGAATGAGGATAAAAAGTACTTTGATTGCAGCCATATTCAAGAAGGTAAATCGGCAGAGAAACATTTTATTTAAGATCGGTCCGACATCACAACCTAGGTCTAATACAATGTAAAATTGAAGAAGTACCAATCAATAATCAAAAACTCAAGTCCATTATAACACGACGAATGAGATGTGCAAATGATCTCAACATGAAGAACAATTACGAATCCCAAACGGGATAAGACCAGGTGTCCCGAAGGAGTCAGCGTCTTCTGCTGGCATGCCACACCCGTCGTAAATGTTCCATGGAAACCTTTCTAGTTCGATGGACGGGTCAAATTCGATAAAAAGGTCAAGTTTGGTGATGAGGTCAAGTTCGGTGAAAAACATGATTGGTGAAACGGAGTCACTGTCTGTGGCCGTGATCCAGAATGCTATTTGATATCTCTGAGAGGGGGGCTTCATAATGTTTAACAAGTTCCCCGTATCGACCATAAAACTTCTTAAACAACTACTCCAAGCGTTCAACAACGTGACCTTGTGTAAGTAGTTTATTGGCTAGTCGTTTAGCTCTTATAATACAACGTTTATAAGAAAAACATGCCCTGGCAATCTAATACCACTTTGAGGGAGGGATGTCAATATCTTAATCCGAGTGCACAAAAGTTTGTTTGTGCATGGCGAGGCTTTCCGAGGATTGGGATTTCACCAGGCCTCCGTACAAGTGGTGTTCACCTGTTTTTCTCTCACGAGCAAACAGAAACATTATAAAAGAGCATTGCATCCATCTTTGTTTACAAACAAACAAGTCGGTAGCGCGCTCGACTCTGGATCGTGAGGTCGTGAGTTCGAGTCCCGTCGGCGACAGGTTGGTTTCCTGTCTTTCGGATGAGACAGTAAAAACTAGAGGTCCCGTGTCACAGTTGGTGCCGGCACGTTAAGGAACCCTCACTGCTCAATGGCCGTAAGTGCCGAGCATAGGCCAAAATTTGAAGCCTTTCACCGGCATTTGGTGACGTCTCCATATGAGTGAAATATTCTTGAGTGGGACGTTAAACAACAATAAACGAACAAACAAACAAACAAACAAACAACAGCAATATGTTAAAAACGTAGTATTGACATTTCCGGAATGAGCTTATCTCACCCTACAGAGTAAGATAACATTTTTCCCCTACGTCTGAATTCGGGGACAAATCGGTCTCATGTGAGAAAAAAATGCTATTTAAGTATATATTTTTTATGAATTGTAAATACAATTAATCACTTTTAAAATATGTGACAAAAGAAAAACGATTTCCCCCCATATATTTTATTTTTTGATACTATAAAATGTTTACAATCAGCTTTGATTAGAATTTAAAGAAGATATGATGGAAAGAGTGATGGTTATTGAAACCATTCTTATAAAGAAAAAGGAAAAACACACACACACACACGCACACACACACTTGTTTATTTGTCATCGTATTTAATAATTGATGTAACAAAATTACTTACAGTCGCTGACTTTACGCCCGAGTGAGAAGAAATCGACAACACTCGGAGAAATCGTCAATCTTATGTCAGTTGACTGTCAACGAATACAAGATTGTTTTACATATGCATGGTCTTTGATGACATGTCCGGTTCAAATGGCTATAGGGATAATACTGCTTTGGGAAGAATTGGGTCCATCCTGCCTTGCTGGTCTCGCTGTATTTATCCTGATGGCTACGTTAAGTTCTGTTATTGTTACACGACAGAAGATTCTACAGGATAAGGTTTTGTTCTGGAAAGGAAAAAGAATCAAACTAATCAATGAAATTTTGAATGGAATAAAGGTATTTTACAATTTGCAAGACATTTTCTTTAGACAAATATCATTGTATAGAGTGTTTGTATTACAGAAAAAAATATGTGTGCTTATATCTCGTTAGCTGAACAAAAATACGATATGTGTGTAATTAATTGTTAAGTATTGCGTGACTGTGTTGTTGTTGGTTCCATGGCCGAGTGGTTTGGAAACAGCATATTTTTTCATCTTTACTCAACGCAGCATAGTGCTCCGATAAAATTGGAGCTGATTGTGTTGAGCTATCATTTTTTTCCAGTTTACATGAGGCATTTTGTTTTCTAGTCCACCAATAGAATTGTCCACCGCCGTATCACTGAATGTAATGTGTGACGTAAAACATAAGAAACAGATAATTCAAATGAGGGGTCTCTACTGATAAAAATAATATTAGATAATGTTAGTCGACGTTGGTCGAGAGAACATCGTGATAGAGTTAAATTACTGGAATAATTATTATAATCAAGAAAAATGTAAAAGAACAGGCGTCAAATATTTAAGTCGTACAGGATTTTAAGATGTCTGTGATGATGATGATGATGACGATGACGATTTTTCACTCACTTTTGCAGGTTTTAAAAATGTACGCATGGGAACCCTATTTTGAAGAGAAAATAAAAGAAATTCGAAACAAAGAGTTGCATTTCTTGACATTGAATGCTTGTTTACAGGGCGGTACCACTTTCTTCTGGATATTAGCACCATATCTGGTAAGTTTGAAATACAACACAAAAAGCAAACAGGATATCAATGCACACACAGGGATTATACAATAGATACCTAAATTTTGTGCTGATGTTAGCTAAAGTTAAATATTAATTGTTTGTGAAAAATAGTTTATTCAACGCGTTGTTGAAAAGAAGTAATTCGTGATTTGTTCTTACATCTATTTTCAGACATTCGCTTAGACCTACACACTCACAAACATATACACACATGCATACACACGTTTGTGCATGCGTGCGCGCGTGCGTGTGTGTATATTTGTGTTAAATAATGATTCATTTCTGGCATTATTCTATTGATTTATATAGAGCTTCTTATCTGAAGTATCAGTTTGTCATCCTGACCTATTCTAATGTAGCCACTGCAATGGTCATACACAGTTTAATGCTTATTTGATAATGTTTAATGTTGACAGATCTGTGGCTACCGAAGTTATGTTAAATGTATATAGTTTTGGTTAGTTAGAAATAAAGCATGTAACAGGACAGACGTTCTGGTGTTTATCTGTGTATGCTTAGAGCATGTTCTATTAAGACTAATCGAGACATTACACATATGAAATATAATCTACAATTCACTTGTGAAACACTATACATATTATTATTTACAGGTCACACTTGCTACTTTCTCTGTCTACGTTTTAACATCAGAAGACCATTTTATAGACGCAAGAAAAGCATTCGTAGCTGTAGCAGTATTTAATATACTGGGCTTTCCTGTAAACTTTCTAGCGCTGACAATATCATTTATGGCCCAGGTAATGACTTAAATTAATAAGGAAATCTGTATCAGTCAATTTGTTTAAAAATCTATATATATTTCTTTTTCAGTATTGCGATGTTCTTATTCCCCCTATAGATGATCATATTTCAACAAGATATTTGTTTTACTACTGTAATACGTCCAGCCAAGAACTTCAATAACATGGAGATGTTATGTCCTTCAGGTGACAAACTACAAGTTTTTACCTATTCTACGAAATGAAGAATTCAATGCGGTGTGGGTATTTTTTATATATTACATCTGACCTAACACGGAACCTCGGTATTTAGTCTTACTGGAAAGACCCGTCACTTCCATTTATCATGTCGAGCACTTTGAACAACCACAACAAGTCTAAGGTATGATACATTACCGGGAATCGAACTCAGACCTTCCATTTGTCAGTCGGACGCTCTAGCACTAGATCACTTCGAGCTGTCTGAAAAAAAATTGTTATGACTGGATGTGAAGTGATATCGAACCTCCACTCCCGACTAACAATAGAAGTTGCCAATCAAATGCAGTGCTCTAATATCTCTAAGTAATAATTTTACTTACTATAGACACAGACGGGAAATTAACAACTAGGCTATACGGCAGACGCGACGATATCGGCTTTCCCATAATACGTTTGTTCCAACTTTAAGTAGTAATATCCCCACCATCACCTGCATATGGCGTTTATATTTCACAAATGATCCGATATGTCAGGGCGTGTTCAAGATATGGACATTTTATATACAGAGGTAAACTACTCATTGACAAATTTTTGACACAGTGATATCGAAAACCGCGTTGTTTGATGTCAAAGGTTTGCAAATTTTATGGTCAGTATAATGTTCTTGTCTGTTTCACTAAGTGAAATGCTGGGTTGCCCGTTCGATAGTTCGACAGTTGTTGAGACGTCTGTACCAATTGGGATGAGGATTCGTTCCTCACTTATTTCACTTGGATTTGACTGTTGACTAACAGCGGGTGTGACCGGTCAACAGGAGGTGCTTACTCCTCCATGGAACCTGATTCCACATCTTGATTTCCAGAGGTCCGTATTTGTCCAATTTGCACCGGATTTGTATCTATGTCCTGGACATCCTGAAGATTTATACGTTTGTATCTGAGATTTGTTTATATTATTAAAGGGAAAACATTTGATATTAACGATTACTTTAATAGCATAAGGTTTACATTTCTACCACTATATAAACAATTCCTGCATGTTGATCTCGCCCCGATTCGTACCTCAAATATCTCTTAAACAGGTAGTTACTGTTCGTTCGCCAAAGTCTCGATAAGAGAAGTGAACCTTATAGGATGTTTCGTTAGGCATTCCATGTTAAATGACTCCGCTGTATGGCATTTATCCATAGACACATATGTGGACCTTCACATATAACTGTTGAAGTAGCAGGATAAATGAAAACAAATTATCTGTTGCATAACAAGAAAAGAGGCTTAGAAACATATACTCCCTAGTAAATGTTACTTAGCATGCTGTCTTTGTCTTCATCATTCGGGTTATGGACACCGGGGTGAATGGTAAGACAGATACCTATTCCTTCATGGCACCTGATCCCACCTTTGGACTTCCAGAGGTCCGAGCTGGTCCATTGTTCACCATATGTGTATATACTGTCTTCTAGGCCTTCTGACGGTTTGTATGTTTGTATCTGTGATTTTCCTATTTAAGTAATCAGCTGTACACTACTTCATATATTTCCTTTGTATGATTTGTCTGTTAAGTTATGTTTAATTAAAACTGTGTCGATGTTTGGAAGATCTAGATTACTTCTGTTATACTCTCCGACTTTCAGGCATACGTCTCCATAAAGAGAATTCAACGATTTTTGGCATGCGCAGATTTAGACCCGGACAATGTACAGCGGAACTCTAATTCAGGTTAGATATTTTATCTAATCATAGACAAAATTCTAGGAGAAATTGACAACTGATCTTCACCACAAACATGATGATTTTGGTATTTCTGATTCGCAAATTAAATGCGAATATTTCAATAGAAACATAATACAAAATTACGAATTTCAAAATAAAGGATAATTGCTTGAGACTATCTATTCTCTAATTGAGACAGTTAAGCTCGAACTTTAAACAGAGAAATCGGTATAAGACAAGGGCAAATACTTAGTCTAAATGTATTGTCGAAACTTGGATATATAGTCCCCTCTTTATTTGGTTTTAGGAATTTAGAATTTTAACAATCATACTACCTTTATGAGATATCAGTTAAATACTTGTAATTAGCTGGTACATTAATACCAAATACTGGATTACGGGAACTCATACACCCCAGTAGTAGTGACAACAACCAGTGGTTGTAAATATATATTCCATTGTTCCAAAGTTATAAATCTGATACCTTACAATTACTCTTTGTAAAAGAATATCAGGATTCTGTATTTTCTTTGTGTATGCTTCCATGTATTAACCTTTCAACCCTACATGTCATAATAGTCTTAAACAGTAGAAAAGAGTGTGCCACTCTGATATTCAGGGGTGATAGGGTAAATGAGCGATAAACAATGTTCTGCATTTTTTCGTTTATTTTAGAGTATCCTATAAAAGCAGAAAACGGAGTGTTTACATGGGATTCCAGTACGCCCTCTGTGACACTCAGAAAGTAAGTAAACTGATATCTACATGTTATGCTATAGTCACAGTCATATACACTGGTGGGATGGAGTTTTGTGAACCTTTTCTTTATTTGGAAGAGTTCAACTTTGAGGTAATGCAGCACAGCGATATAAATGGCACCGGGAAGAGTGAACTCTCCTACTTGCCATCATATATACGCGTATCCAGTATAGAATAAAATGCATTTACTATGAAGCTTATCATAAACAAAACATGAGTAGAATCATTCGTATGATAATCAAAAGTTACACCACATCGTCATGTTATCAGAGTCGATCAAATAATTGTGTGATATAACGTGGTTGGATTTTTTTTATGTCTATAGATCAAGATACCTGAAATATGTTACAGTGTTTTGTTTTCATTCCAAGACAAAGGATCATCTCGTTAGCGCCGACATATCAGTGCTGGAAATCAACCAATTTACTCAGTACTTAAGCGCTCATTCCATGCTGTTATCTGGAATTGAATATTTTTTGTTAAATGTTAAATGATGTTTGTTAAACTTCTTTTTGTGATGAAATGGAGAACACGTTATAACCTTTTTATTTATTTTATTATTTATTTATTTTATTTTTAATAAAATGTTTGTCATTCATGATTTTCCAATGGAAATTCAAATTCCTTGAATATGTCAATGAATATGTGAGCAAGTATTCAACCTATATATTGATACTTTTGTTGTTTCCAAATAAGAAATAGCTAATTGTTTACAACTTTGTCATAAATATACAAAAACGCCCATTTGAAGTATAGCTATTGATTGATTCTTAAAAGCATATAAATATTATAAACATAATACATGTACCAAATTTATAATACTCAAGACGGCGTGGTTTCTGTCAATTAGATTTCATCAGTTGAGCTCCAATTTAAAATGTATTTGTATTTCCTAAACAGAAAATTGTATCATACAAGGCCAAATAATAACTCTAAAGCATATTCAAAATCCTTCTGAGAGTAACCACTGTAAAATGATGACTATCTAGTAAAATTTGGAATTTAAATGGTGTTATCAGAGCCAAATATTACTATAGTACAATATTATCAGCTGGTACCGAAATACCAGGTACTAAGTTAGAGAAACTTGAGGGTTGATCAAAATTAGTATAGTTAGACCAAGGTTTCCTTGATGCACAATATTTGGAAGACATTTAGTGCCGTTTTATTTGATGATTATCCAGTTAAATTTCCTTACCAAATAAATATATATTTCTATTGTTTTCACAAACATTAAAACATTATCAGATTTGCAGCTTATTTTATTATTCTTTTGATACAGTATAAATCTGAAGGTTTCTCAAGGGCAATTGATAGCTATCGTGGGTCAAGTTGGATGTGGAAAATCTTCTCTGATTTCAGCGTTACTCGGTGAAATGGATAAGCTCAAAGGAAATGTCAATATCAGTGTATGTTTATAACAATGATTCACTTTTTACGAAAAATCCATAAGAATTGTATTCATGTGTAAGTTAAAATGGTAATTAATGTCTTTAAATTTGAGATTTAAAAATATTGAAATAAACTATTTCCATTAAAATGAAAATATGTGATGTATCACAAATGTTTACTCCCGTTATGCACCGTTGGCAATGAAGTGAGAGTTCAAGACATTTTAAAACATGTAAAAATCCAATGTTTTCACTTTTTTTAACAATATTCAAGTAAAAAGAGATAAAAAAGATAAATGCATATAAAAATCATCAAAAAAATCAACAACAAAAACTACTTTTAACAAAAAAGAGAAATACATAGGCTTAAAAATTCTTAAATTCCTTATATATTTTGTGAAAATTGCTTTAGAAACCCAGGTTTGGCACTTTTTCAATTGCGATTGATTAACTCAACCTTACTATTTGTATATGAATACCACTCAAGAACTGGCCTTATTTTCGCAAAGTATATAGGAATATCAGATTTTTGTACCTGTGTATAACTCTTATTTGTTAATTTACAACAGGTACATACAATTAAAATAGAAAATATTTAATTAATTTTTGGTAAACAGAGCCCCTTTAAGATGATCTTATTGCTTACAGGGTAGTGTGGCATATGTGCCACAGGAGGCCTGGATACAAAATGCCACACTAAAGGACAATATCTTATTCGGTAAAGATATTCTGCAGAAAAAGTACAACAGAGTTGTTGAAGCCTGTGCTTTGACCCAAGATCTAGAGATATTACCTGGTGGAGATATGATTGAGATAGGTGAAAAGGTATTTTTATAAGTACCTTTGTATGCGTTACAAATAGCTAGACAAATAGAATAGATAGATAGATAGATAGATAGCTGGGTAGATAGATAGATAGATAGATAGATAGATAGATAGATAGATAGATAGATGGATGGATGGATGGATGGATGGATAGATAGATAGATAGATAGATAGATAGATAGATAGATAGATAGATGGGTAGATAGGTAGATTAGTGTTTAGGTTTGTTACTGATCGTCCACGAGAATTTGTCCGGTTGACCATTTAAGAAATGTCTTCAATTGCCACTGTACACAGAATAGTGTTTCGTATCATCCGCCATTGACGTATATGCTACTGACTGTCCATAGAACCATGGGGAGCAATTGTATGAGTCTTTTATGAAAGGCCGTTTGGGTCACAAACAGGATGAACTTACGCGATGACAACTTTCACGTTAAAAATCACTTTTAACGCGTTAAAAGTGACTTTTAACGTGATAAAACATACTTTTTGCATGCAAGTAGTGACTTTTAACGTGAAAGACATTTTTGCATGCAAAACCCATTTCATCGCGTAAGTTTTGCTTGCAGTCATAATCAAACATTTGCATGCAAGATTGTATTGCGACCGAGAGAAAACAGATAATCAGAACGTTTCTTACACCATAAAGCGAACAATCAGAAATGAACCGAATAGGATAAAAAGTTAAATTTGTATTAACGATATTTACTAAACGAAATAAAAAATAATCTTTAGATTTTATCTGATAATCTAGATACATCTGCTGGGAGTATCCGCACATGTAAGATATAAAATGTCAACGATGTTTAGTACCTAAAAACGTAACCAAATGGCAGTGTGTCTCGATCTCGGAGATACCATTTCCAGGAAAGAAAAAAAATGTTATGTCAAAGTCAGTCACCGATATTTACCAACTATTATTGGAATAAAGATACATATCTAGATTTTCAAAAAATATAGAAATCAATAGACTATGTCTGTATTTTCTGCACAAACTTTTGTTGTAATGAAAATGCGTCTCGCTATCTGGCGCCATTTCATTACTAATTAAAGGAAACGAGGCCTCTGATTGGTTAATTTTCCATTTCTAACGCGTTAAAAACCTGTTTTGCATGCAAAAATTTTAAAATCAACACCAACTCGATGAAATATCCTCTTCAACGTTAAAAATTACTATTTGCATGCAAAACGTATGTTTTAACGCGTTACAAGTGAATTTTAACGCGTTAAAAATTAATTATAACGTAAAACTGGTCATCGCGTAAGTTCATCTCGTTTGTGACCCAAACGGCCTTTCATACACAATGAAATGACGACATTTCAGAAAGATATATGTCATCTCTTATATACTCATCTACAGTAGAAGGATATGTGAGACATGTACTGATCGTAAACTTGAACTTCTGTGTACAGTAAAACTTGCTTTAGCGACCACCTGTATATAAAGACCACCTGGTCACAAAGACCGTTTTGTTATATATATATATATATATATATATTGAAAAGGGAATCAACATAAGTGGTGGTCAGAAACAGCGAGTTAGTCTGGCTAGAGCGGTGTATAGTAACTCCGATATTTACTTGATGGACGATCCCTTGTCAGCAGTTGACGCACATGTTGGGAAACATATTTTTGAAAAAGTCATTGGATCAAATGGACTCTTGAAACGTAAAGTATGTATTATCTATTTTGTATATTTTCCACATCGTCGATTACATCTATAGATTACACCTCTACGTTGAAACTGATGCCTTTTGACTGACAACTTTTTGTCACCATTTTACAAAATTATTGGAAATATTGAGAATACTTGAAGAAATATAATAATAATAAGAAATATAACCTATGAAATATACATTCTGCCATGATCTGCGATTCAAATTCTAACGACAAGATAATCGGTGTCATTATTTCCGGACATTATAGTATTCTATCCTGTATTTTTTTATTTTTTTTTTGTTCTTTCAGACCAGAATATTGGTAACACATGGCGTACACTGGTTGCCAATGGTAGATAATATTGTTGTCATGGTAAATGGGAAATTTTCTGAAACAGGATCCTATGATGAGCTCGTGTCACATAATGGAGCCTTTGCACAGTTTTTGAAGCAGTATTTACAACAAGAAGAAGAAAGTAATATTGCAGATCCACCCGATAGTATGTTTATCAAGATGATTATTTCTCGTTGTGGAGTTTGTATGACTTACTGAGGAATGTGTGAAACCCAAATTAACACCAATGACTGCATTTCTATCAAGAATTATATTTACGAACATATTTAAATCACAGTAGCGGGTCTCCAAAGCAGAGTGGTTAGAGAAATGCACTTTAAACCGTGAGGAATCTCACGTCTAGTCAGCATGGGTACGAGTCCCGCTGAAACCTGAGCTGATTTTGTGAGAAAGTCTGCCAGTTTACTTGCAGAAAGCCGGATATGCCTTTGCGGCTAGATTATAACCGGATTGCCTTCTCCTCGGTTTTATGTCGATGCCATATAGCTTACAAATCGCTCAGCATGGCTTAAACACGTACCATTTAATCAACAATAAACAAACTCAAATATCAGTACGTCACATAAATATTTCTTTATTACTAAACTGATCCTAGTTCTCGTTACACAAACACGCTGTGTAATTATACGCTACATTCAAGGATTTGAATTTAAGAAATACTTCGCACACACACACACACACACACACACACACAGATATATATATATATATATATATATATATATATATATATATATATATATATATATATATATATTTAACATTAGTATAACCATACACTTTCAGTGACATTTCAAGCAGCAAGTCCTTCACGGTAATACACTTCTCTTTCAGTTCATAATATTAAACAGAAAATTATGGAACATGTAGAATATGTTACCTCTGAGGGCCTTACAACGACAGACGTAGAAGGAGAAACCCCTGGAATCAGTCTAAGGTGATGGCATTTAACGAATAGACGCTTGTCAGAGTGCATTAATAGTAAATATGAGTGCCGTTTGGGTGGCGGATAAATATAATGGTACCCGCTGACAAGCGTTTATTTCTTATACTTACATATCTATTTTTTCAAATTGAAAAACAAAATAATGGACTCGAATATCCCGTTTTATATGTATGTGGTTTTAATATGATGGGACAACAAAGTCGAAAGAAAAGCAGTGAAGTACAGATAGCGTTTATCTGAATGATATATATTGGCGTGACGCCATGTGATGAATGGGGTTACATCACATTGTGACGTCATATGAGGAACTTCATTTATAGCTGATATAAAGGCCATTATTAACACTGAGTCTATGGGAGAGTACTGCGGGAAGTGTAAACATTGTAAAATGAATTGCTTTTTAATTAATATGCATTTCTTGGTTGGGTTTACACGTTATAGCAAACCTGAATCAGTAATTTTCATGGCAATATAGATAAACAGCATTTCAGGCAAATGACGGTTAGAAATTCTGCATATGAGTTAACAAACGTATAGTTAGCAGGATGTCAAATGCTGACTGACCAGAACAGTTTCTCTGCAGAACACTTTCAAGTGTATCATTTGATACGGGTGGCTAGAAACTGCAATAACACCATATTAATCTGATATCTTGCACGCATATATGTCTAAACGTTAATCTATACTGCATATTGGTGATATCATATGACTTGAAATAGAGTATGCCGAACCATCTTCGGCTATCCCGGGTGGTTCTGTAAGGATTAAATCGCGGCAGTGACGCATTGTTTGAACATGCATTGTAGTTCAGGGTGTTTAAATAGGAAAGGTGCACTTCGTAATTCTATAAATAACAATAACACTTTGTAAAACATCCTTCTTGAAGAATTGATAACATTGATCGCTGTGTATTTCATATAAAAACTATAAAACACCCATTTAACAACCAGAGTGTTATGATGATGATGATGATGATGATGATGATGATGATGATAATGAGTATTGTCATTTCTATTATTATTATTATTATTATTATTATTATTATTATTATTATTATTATTATTATTGTATACCTGGGAATTTAGCCTCTTCTCATTTTCTCCCTTTTGCGACAGAAATAGAGATTCTACAACGAGTGTTTTTTTATTATCATGTTTATCTAACTCGAGCTAGTTAATTTTCAAAATTTGAAAAGACACCAGGTTTACCGAGTGTCTTTTAAATTTTTGAAGATTAAATAACGAGAGTTAGATAAACATGATAATCAACTTACACGAGTTGTTGAATCTGTTCCTACCATAACTGAAAACGTGCATAGTACCCATGAACATTAACCTACAGCACGTCTAAACACCATCGGGCTCGGGCTCTCATGATCGCGTCAAACCTGTACTTCGCTTCGCTTCAGTCACAATTTCTCCAGATTTCATCAATATATAGACCTGTAGGAAACTTGACATTGTTAGACACTTTCCCTCCAATTACTTTTATCGCCAAAAACTGGCTTGTCGCAACTTCATGTACAAACATTTTCATTACAGTAGAAGAGCGGGCTCAGTCAATGAGCAAAAGCTCATGTTCCTATTTCGACCTATGAAAATGCTCGGAGTGCGTTAACTACGTGTGATTAACTCGAAAACTTTACACAGCTGTGTTTCCGTTTAATCAGCCGATTTGTTATGGTTTAAACATACGTGTTATGGTAGAAAACATGTTCACCTCGTCTCAAATTAAACCCAAATCACTACAGTTTCATGGATGTCATATATACATTGCTTCAATTATTTAGCAAGTACATTACGTTTTCATTTCAAAGTCGCCCTTTCATCTAAGGGTGAAAATGGCGAAAATTAAAAGGTAGCGAAAATATCCAAGAAAAGAGTATTATTATTATTATTATTTTTATTATTATTATCATTAGTATAAGTATAATTTATACAATTAGCACTTATTACAAATAGATAGAGATAAGATATTTACAATATTTTGTAGGGAAAGAGAAACACCTATTTTGACGAAAACTTCGACAAATACCCTAAGGCAGGACATACACGGATTTGAAGGAATAGAAAGACTAACAACTGAAGAATTGCCTGAACAAGGAAAAGTAAGTTTTATTCTCACAGACAGGGTATAGTTAAGTAACTGTGTTTTATTGAAATATCAACATAAGAAAATTTTACTTATCTGTCAAAAACCAGGATGAAAATTCTGTGTGATTTTATAATGCCATTTATTTTGTTTTATCAGAAGATATGTCTGAATGTAACCGACATACATATACATTCAAATTGTCACTGTTCATTTTTCCTTATGCCCCCATCGTTAGATTATCAAAATGAGAGCAATTGATCAAAAGTGCGGCCGCAATACTTTCAGTTTTTTTTCTGAATACAAGATTTGGTTGATATGTAATTCAGTATGAATTGCAACAAAGGGTCTTTTGATGGAATACATGTAATAATGCAGGCTATATATTGTTTAAATCATATTTCAGTTCTTGATCTATATTATTATTATTATCATAATTATTATATTTATTATTATTATTATTATTATTATTATTATTATTATTATTATTATTATTTATAGATAAAACTGTCAGTGTTCGGAGAGTATGCTAAAGCTCTGGGAGTTCCGGCTTGTATTCTAATAGTTACGTTCTTCTTATCGTTCAACGCGGCTAACATGTTCGCCAATTTTTGGCTTACATTCTGGACAGAAGATGATTTTTTAAAAAGCAACGGAAATCTATCTAGCACGCAAGTCTATATGGAGAAGTCATATAGATATTTGACGATATATGGCATACTTGGAATTATACAAGGTAAACAGACATATACATATTGAACATGCATTTTCTGAACGAAGCTTGAGGTCCCATTCTCTCTCTCTCTCTCTCTCTCTCTCTCTCTCTCTCTCTCTCTCTCTCTCTCTCTCTCTCTCTCTCTCTCTCTCTCTCTCTCTCTCTCTCTCTCTCTCTCTCTCTCAGACACGCCCGCACACACTCTCTCTAACACACACACTCTAATACACACATGGATACACACTCTCTTGCTCTCTCTAACACACACGCGCGAGCACAGAGAAGAGAGACAGTGAAATTATATAGAGATAGGTCTACATTCTACATAGCTTGGTATTCCTATAATAAATGTATTGATTATTATTTTCAGCCTTCTTCGTGTTTATCTATGCGATCTTACTGTCGATACGTACAGTGGTGGCGTCCGGGAAACTTCACAACAGAATGTTGCAAGGTGTGATGAAAGCTCCGATGGCATTTTTTGATACGACTCCGATTGGTCGAATCACAAATCGTTTTTCAAGTGATGTTGATATTATGGACACAACGCTGCCGTTGACAATTAGAATTAGTTACCAATCACTAATGTTTACACTCAGTACCTTGATAGTTATTTCAATTAATACGCCCTGGACCCTCACCGTTACCATTTCAGTAGGGGTTTTGTATTACTTTCTTTTGGTGAGTATATTTTATGTTTGCCCGTTTAGCTATATATGTATTATGCTGCTTTCAGTCAAACACCTTGAGCTTTTTTTTCAACACATTCAACCAATTAAATGTTGTAGCTTTCTATCAATAAGAATAAGGAGTACTTATATTATAAAAGTCACAGATACCAAAGTATAAATCTTCAGTACACCTAGGATACAATAAAAAAATCTGGTGAATATTGGACAAATATGGACCTCTGGAAATTCAGAGGTAGGGTAAGGTGCCATGGATTAGTAAGTATCCCTGTTGACAGGTCACACTACGCAGACAAATGCAAATGGAATAAGTGAGGAATAAATCATCGTCACAATTAATACAGACGACGTTGACTCAACAACCGCCATCGAGCAGGTAACTCAACATACTAAGCAAAACAGAGTACATGATATCATAGACAGTATTCATCAATTTTGCGAGAGTTATGGGACTTTGAGATCTCCAACATGGCTAACTTCCCGTGGGAATGTGTTTAACAAATACTTCTATCATATTTTATGCGTATTTTTCCTGGATAAAAGATATATGAACATGATGTTGCGTATTTTTATCACCACTTCCATTGCTTTATATTGTCAAAAATATAGATTTCGTGAATCCCAATGTTATTGCTTTTATTTGGAGGTAAATTTTTGACTTTGGCATGCTCAACTGAATATTGCATTCAATAAAGATTTTTACTTCGATTATCATGTAAATAATGTTCATTTTTTCAGAAATTTTATATTCCAACAGTGTGGCAACTGAAAAGATTAGAAGCTGTTACCAGATCGCCAGTGTATAACTATTTTAGTGAGACTGTCACCGGAGCAAGTGTTATCCGGGCATTTAATGTCACTGACAGATTTGTTACAGAATCCATGAAGAGAGTTGATAAGCATCTAGTGTATTACTACGCGAATTTTTCATCAGCGAGGTAATGTTTTACCGACACCCGCATGGAATTAAACATTACTTGTTAAGCAAATGAGAAACCTTATCCTATTTAAAATAAATTGTTTTGCATGTATGAGTTTGCGAGTAATTTACATATTCTTTAATCGGCTTATTTATCTACATATATACATATATAGATGGCTCGGTGTACGAATCGAAATCTTGGGAAATCTGTTGGTGTTTGCTGCAGCTTTGTTCAGTATATTTTCTGATCTAGACGGTGGTACTGTTGGTTTGTCCATCACCTATGCTTTACAGGTAAATTTTGTCATGTATGATACATTGGAGAAATAATTAAGTCATATATAAAATTTAGTTTTATATAATAATGGGCTGCCAAACCCAGCGACATTCCATTACATATATCAATGCTCATATATATATATGTGTATGTGTGTATGTATGTGCAACCACAACTCAATTCTTATCTGGATAAATGTACCTTGTTACTTTCACAGGTAGATCAAATATTTTTTTCATCTTTTTCAATTAATATTCGTCTCAAACAATTTATTGTGATAGTCAAATAAATAATAATACGGGACATTACATCAATATGTTCTTTCAATTGCTTAGGTGTACTCATGATATTGTACTAATTAGTATATATATATATATATAATATATATATATATATTGTATATATATATACTTATTAGATGATATATATATATATTGATATAGGACTATATCTTGTGAGTGAGTTTCAGTGAGCTAGCAAACAATATCGTTTGCGTCGAAAGAGTTAAAGATTACAGTGAAGTAAAACGGGAGGTAAGCATGGTTATGAGTCGTTTAGAATAATCTTTATCTGTCGTAAACAGTCAATTATTACCATTAATATATATATAATAACATCCAATTATAGCATATGGATGTTTCGCGTGGATCTGTGGGCCACACGGATCATAATGTACAACTACAATCTTTTTTACGATTGCCGTCGTATGCAATATAAAAAGTCTCAGATACCAAAGTATAAATCATTAGGATGTCCAAGATAAAGGTACAAATCTGGTAAAAATGGACAAACACGGACCTCTTGAAATCAAAAGTTACATCCATATGTGTTAAAAATGTTGCAAAACGTGTCAGAATATGTCTTAAATATTACGCATTCTATATAAATATTATTTAAGGTACAATGACAATGGATTTTGCTGTAAATATATTTAAAATACTCCATGGTGCTGTTTACAACGCCATATTTAATTGATCGAATCTACTCATTCGTGTCCAACGAACCAATAAGAGCGCCATTGCAAAAGAGAGAGAGAGAGAGAGAGAGAGAGAGAGAGAGAGAAAGAGAGAGAGAGAGAGAGAGAGAGAGAGAGTCGTTCTCCGAATTTAAATACGTAAAGAATAAATTAAAGGAATGTTAAGGATAAATGAGAATTAAATAATACGTTACGTTTAAAACTTATTTTTTCACTCTTGGCATTCATTTACACCAAACGCATTCATGAAAATCAAGCTTTATTTAGTACGATAAATGTAACAATCTTTCACACTGAAAACCTTTCTCGTATTTGATTTCCCAAATGTAGATGTTGTACATTTCACATGTGTTAATTCGAATGCTGCAAAGAAACAAAATGTCAGCCAGTTGCAATGTTATTCATTTTATATCACCAAAACGTCTAAAAATTGCCCACAACAGCAAAACCAAACATTTGAAGTCATCCTTCACATGCTAAATACTTATATTTCGATGTTTTGTCCTCTTGCCTCATTCAGGCCGACTGGTATACACGGACGAGGTCTCCTCAACACTGGCCAAGTACAGGTCATATACAATTTGTTGAATACAAAACCAGGTACAGAGAGGGATTGGATTTGGTGCTAAAGGGCATCAACCTTGAAATCAATCATGGTGAAATGGTAATATTTTCTATAAATTAACAGAAACAATTGAAATTATCTAAAATGATTACAATTTCCATTATAAAAGTATCTCAACACAGTATGATTTCTTATTTTCCCATTATATATATTTCAAGTAAGGAAACTTAATGACTGAAATAAATTGTATTTGATAATGGCTGGCTACGTTGTGTAATATATTCTATTTATCAGTGATATTAAGATTATTTAGACACAGTGCGAGTATCTTGTAATGGAAATGGATAACGACAAAATTGCAGACAAAATATCTTTGAACAGAGCAACAAGCAAACCACATTTATCAATTTATTATTTATTAACTTTTCAAACGCGCTTTAGCCATGGAGTTTCTCACCTCTAGTCAGGACGTGTTCGAGTCCCGCTGGAACCTAAGCTTATTTGTGAGAAAGTTTGCTAATTTACTTGCGGAAGGTGGCGGAGGCCCCTTCCCAGGTACATTGTAGCCAGGATCCCTCCTCCACCATTAAAAACTGACAACCACAATATAACTGAAAACTTGTTGAATCTGGCGTTAAACACCAATAAAACAAATACACACATTATTTTTCAACATTTTGAAGTTTGTTTGGTGATGTAGATTTCTTATTTAGTTAAATTGTCTTTGATGTTGTATTTTTAAAGATCGGTATAGTAGGGAGAACTGGTGCGGGGAAGTCATCCTTGACCTTGTCTTTATTTCGATTGATTGAGGCCTCCGATGGGAACATCATTATTGACGGTGTGAAAATAGCGGACATCGGATTACATGACCTGAGGTCCAAAATAACTATATTACCACAGGTACTTTGTGTTGTTCGATTCTCTTATCTGGTCGAAAATAAAAATACAGATATTAAAGAGTGATCCATAAGTAATTCCATAAACTGTATACAAATATGGTCAATATTGTAATAATAGTGACTTCTGGAAAATTCAGATGAGGTCGGAGTAGGTGTCATGGTGGAGTGCGATCCGGCTGGAATTAAAAGGGATAACTCCTGTTTACAGTCAGTAAGATGATACAGCACCTGCAGTGGAACTATATGTAGTAAATTATTTGGTTTTAGAATATTAATTCCTTATAAAAAAAAAATAAGCCAAGGACCAAGTTACACAATACATTGTTACATTTCACCTATGGTTAGCCTATACAGTAAAACCTGCTATAGCAGCCACCTCTATAAAAGGATTACCTGTTTATAAAGGCCAGTTTCTTTAAGTCCCTTGACTGCATACTTCAACTAAATTGAACCTGTGTATAAGGGTCACCTGCACATAAAAGCCAATATTTTCTGGTCCCTTGGGTGGCCCCTATATACAGGTTTCACTGTAGTTTTAAAAAGTGGTTAACTTTATTGTGCAACCTGGTCCAGATCTGTAATTGAGGCATCATTGGTAAAACAATGCCCATTATGTTGGAAATAAACACCTCTATGCAAATATGAGTCACAAGCCATGGGAGGTATTGAGGTCTTTCAATATACAAATTAAAAGTATTGACGGAAAGGAAATCTAAATGTATTTTGGTAGTGCTAACAGTAATCACGTTATAAAACGCAGTCCAATAGATTCAGTATTGAAAATTTCTCGCATTGTTAACCAGTATATTTGAAAGATAATAATTCAAATGTATTTTATTTCAGTCTCAATGCACTAACGAAAATAATCTTAACCACACTATAGACATACTCACAATATTGCAGGATCCTGTTCTGTTTTCCGGATCACTAAGAATGAACTTGGACCCTTTTCACCAGTACTCGGATGACAAAATATGGCAAGCTTTGGAAAGTGCTCATTTAAAAGAATTTGCTTTAACCGTGCCATCACAGTTGGAATATCAGTGTGGGGAAGGTGGATCCAACTTGAGGTATAGTAAAATCCACATAACCTAGCGGATCGGAGTCTCGTATACACTTTCCTGACCAGGACGAATTTAAATTTTAGGCAATAAAATACAACGATCTTAAAATTAAACTGTCAAGAGTAATCGTTCCTATTTTTCACCATACATACGAGTGTCTAGTGAGGAATAAAACTGCTTCCCTTGACGTTTTTCAAAACCGAATAGTGAGTAGAATCACTCGTGTGGTAACCAAACGTTTACTCCGACCCCTCCAAGTTATTTGGATTGGACTACAGGTAAAACAAATTAACGAACGTGGCAAACATATTGTACAAGTCGTGGCTTTAACTGTTGTTTGTTTGTTTTTTTGTTATGTCATCGGATTTAGGTGAAGTGCTACAAATTTTGTCCTGTGCTGTGGACTGATGCCAATTTAGTGAGGGTCATTTTACGTGCCACGGTTTCCGTGACAAGGGGCCTCGGTTTTCAGTCTCATCCGAAAGACACGTGACTTTCACTTCGCTTGCCGAGGGAAGGAACTGTCACTACCATTCTACACAAGTCTTTGGTATGACCCAGTCTTGGAATCGAACGGGGAACCTTCCGTTTGCACGTCGAACGTTCTACCACTAGACCACGGCAAGCGGTCTTACTATTGTTTCTGACAGATCTAATTCAATTGTTCCATGACCTTTGTAATATACAAAGCTCCCACAATGAAACGCAAGAGAATTTTGATATAAGGACATACAAAGCATAATATTTTCATGATCATTTACATATTTATCCCTCTTTCTTTATCTGGTACATGTATATTTCATTGTCAATATTTTATTGTTGCTTCACATCCTGCCACTCAGCTTTCACTTCTATCTGACAGCAGCTGAATTGTAAAGTACCACATATTTTGACCTATACTATGGACTGACGTCAATGTAGTAAGGGTTCCCTTTATGTGTTAATCCTAACATGGCACGGGACCGCATTATAAAGTCTCATCCGAAAGAATTTCACTTCCTATGACGAACTCTTGACAAAGCAGCAAATGGCTCCATTTTTTAAAGTCATCGAACCCGGACCTACCGATTGCGAATCGAACGCTATACCTGTATACCACTGCATGTGATCTATAATCAATTTCTGGGGTGTTGATAAACTACAAACGCTACACCGCAAGTACAACGCAGTACTTTCACTTTCAAATTCTGCAATCTGTCTTTGTCTGCATTCCCGACATAGAATTAGAATTATAAAAGAAACATAAATAGTCCCTACCTTGAGGGTATGAAAATATAAATTTAATTCAAGCGACAAGATTCTCAGTGAACTCCAGGTTTTTGCTCTCAATGTCGTTACCCCTCGGATCGGGATTCCGTTGCCGTAGGCTTATTTGGTACTGTAAATCCGGTTTTATTTGCTAGAATTTACCTAGGTGTAATTTCACAAGAGTTCGTGCTCGCGAAAATAAAATTGTCGCTTCATAATGTATGATAAAAATATGACGAAATGGACATTCGATTAGCGAAAATATCATCTCACGAATAAATTTAGAAGCTGTTAATCGCGAAAATAAAGTCACACGAAAATTCCGGATTTACAATATTTGTAGAAATAAATGCCTACTTTTTAGCGTTGGACAACGTCAATTGGTATGTCTTGGTCGGACACTGTTGAAGAAGACTAAAATTCTTATCTTGGATGAAGCGACTGCTGCCGTAGACTTTCAGACGGATGACTTGATCCAGGAGACGATCCGTACGGAATTCAGAGATTGCACTGTATTGACTATAGCACACAGACTCAATACTATCTTGGATTATGATAAGTGAGTAGAACATTTTAAATTCATTTTACAGCTTGCCTTTATTTTCATATGACATGCTCCTCTTATGATTGTTTTACTCTGAAAGCCAAAAGAGTTGCAAACAAAAAAGGCTATTCACATAGGGATACGTTATTGAACGCTTGAAATCGTCACTAATGAAGTTTTATTGTCAACACGAGGGTCTCGTTAAATATTATGAAGCCCCCCCCCCCCACCTCTCACGAATGTTAGATAGTAGACTGAAGCTCGACCATATACAGAGACTGTCTTTTGCCAATCACGTTTGGAGCTGACTGAATACCTTTTTCATCGAGCACGACCTTTTCACCTCGAGAGAATGCCACGTAACATCTACATGCTAACAGAGGACCCTGTCTGCTTCCGGATACCTGGTCTCATCCCGTTTTGGATTCGCAATTGTTCTTCGTGTTGAGACAAATGCTATATCTAATTTGTCGTATTCTGTAGACTTAAAGTTTTGAATATCTATTGATACTTCTGCTATTTATATTATAAAATTATTTATGTATTTTCTTTTTTCCCCGTTGTTATACGTCAATAATTTTTCATTATTAAGGACACTTCACGTGACATATATGGTTTGCCACGACTCTTGAGCGGTGGCAGTGTAGTGACCGTTTTGTTAATGTGTCACGACCTCCTGTGGCACTAAGCCTCAGTTGTGGATCTCAGACGAAAACCCCGTTACTATTTATGTCGGCTGATTGGAGAAATAAACATCCATCAGTACCTTCGTTAAAGTTCTTGGCATTCCAGTCAGGACATTCTGTTTGCGAGTCGCACACTTTATCTTACTGAATATCGGCGAATTTAACCACCAGGTAAATATAACACGTGTTTAAATATGGTAATCAAGGGTTACATTACAAAGAGTTTTTTTGTAAAAAGGTAGCAGTACCAATCTTTCTGTCAGTTTGACAAAAATTACCCTTAATTTGTAAAATTAAGTAACCTAACCTCAAAGTGTGGCTTAATTTCCCATAGTAAGCGATGGTTTAACCACAGTTAAATTTAACCAATTATTATTGAGTAACAGAATTTAACTTAAGGTTAAAATTTTAATCCTTGATTATGATATTTAACTGAGGGTTAAAATTTAATCAGTAGATGAACAACTGGGTCCTTAACACACGGAAGTACACCATTACTTAATAAATCCAATAAGTTTCCGTTTCCGTTAAATAATATTAACAATAACATAGTTTGGTTTTAGAAAAGTGGCCAAACCTAAAAGCTCATGACGATCGTTTCTGTCAATGAGTCTTCATCATTTGAGTTGGAATTTAATATAGAGGTAAATGTGGTATTATACTAGGCAAATGCATTGCCAAATCCGTCTAAGAAGTTCTCACTTTAAATTGAATATCTTAGGTTTTGAGAATTTTAGAATTCAAATGGTGGTATCTGAGCGAAGTGAACTCCAGATGAAATATGTAATAATGACAAAGACTACGATAGCATACAGACTTTGATACCAATTATTCATACTATACACATACATATGCAATGTCGTTTTAAAGGGACCTTAGCTGTGTTTTCTTTCTATTTGTCCCCATTTACTACTTAGATTAATATGAGATAACAACAAGCGAAATACAAAGAACAGTTTTTAAATTCCTATATATTTTGTAAAAATGGCTAGAGAGACCCATATTTCAACGGCAAATGATTAACTATTTGATCTTATTGTCACAAAATATGTAGGAATATAAGATTGCTATGCCTGTATATAGTACAACTAGTAAAAGCAGAAAAAATCGAAATATATTTTGGTAAATAAAGCTGATTCCCCTTTAAAAACTAATGGTTTTCTTTCTTTTTTAAATGTGTAATACACGTATGATATTTCAGAGTCATGGTTCTTGACGATGGACAAATAGTCGAGTTTGATACCCCTGGTAATCTTCTGGACGATAAGAGTTCCGTATTTTCTCGCATGACTCAAGATGCTTATCTGACTAAAAGTCAAACAAATGAAAAATTGGTTTAAAACCGGATACTACCTGGTGTTGGCATTTACGGAAAAGCGAGTAACTACAGGATGTTTCCCTTCGGAATTCTTCGAGATTGTATACGTCTCTGAATAACCACAGTCTACAATAGTTGACCATATTCCATGTCAACATATATCATATCATATATATATGACAGATTGGCGGATTAAATTCCACTCAATATATGACCATCCACAATGTCCGTCTAGTTATATTCATTTACACTCGTAATGTGTATGCTAGAAATGTGTGAACATCGTGTGATTATGAAAGCTCATTTAGATCCATCCCAATTGTGATAAATGTAAATTAAATTGTTTTGTATGTAATAGAATAATAAGCAGACGATGCGTTTTGTACACAGATACATTCTTCTTCATTTTAAATACATTTAACTCCAATATATCAGAATAAAGATTTAATGTACAATGAAAAAAAAAACCGATTTTAATGGCTACAATATTTTTGTTCAATGTAAATAAAAACCAAAGTCTCAACTCTCTTTTTCACAAACACACACACGCACACACAAGCACACGCACACCTACACACACACAAACACACGCACGCACACACACACACATACAATGGAAAAAAACTATTTTAATGTCTACAATATTTTTCTTCAATGAATAAAAAAGCCAAAGTCTCAACTATATATATATATATATATATATATATATATATATATATATATATATATATATATATATATACATATCAATTATTACTATTATTATTATTATTATTATTATTATTATTTTATGAAAAAACCTTAACCTATATCTATCGATAATCCTTTACATTTATCTTTATTATACTTACGCATGATTTATTACCAGCTGGTAGTAGATAGAAGCCTTGTATAACTAAAGGCCATTACATTACAAAAAAGCTGTACATAAACGTCATATTACAATATATTTTAGATTGAAATGTTACCACTGGAATTGCTGGCTAATAGTGTATACTGCCAGAATACGTTAAATACTTCATGCTTTTAAATTCTACAATCATATTGTATGGCGCTGAGTAGTGTGGCCATTAGCGGATGTTTTGATGCAATATCACAGTTGGAGAGATAAGATATAAATGTCCAGTCAAGGCTTAAGAAAAACAGACATATGGAATCTATGATATCTTGTTGTATTACGATTTCTGCTGTAGAAGGGTACGTAACGTCATGATCAATTTCAAAACATGATTATCTTGGACATGGTAATGCCACTTTGCGGGGGTTTTACAGTATTTTTTTTATCTACGATGTTACGGCTGATAGGTGTACGATACAGCTGTTAATGTCAAAGTTGCACCGCATCACAGAAACCTGTTCCGTTAGATTTTTCTTTTATATATTTTCTTTTAAATATTTTCCTTAAAACAACGAAAACTAGGCATAGGGTATTTCATTGATTTAAGACAAGACATTAACCACATGTTAAAATTTTAGAAGCCTTTGATTGTCATATTACAGTGCTGATGAATATTAACTTGTCAAAACAAAGAAATGCACTTGGCGTGTGTAAAATATATTTTACGAGAAGGTTAATGTACAATATTCTGCAAAGTGCACCACTTATATATCAGTGCGGCTAGAACATGCGTTGCATGAGGTTTGATACTTCATGCCACGGAGCTCTCTCTCTCTCTCTCTCTCTCTCTCTCTCTCTCTCTCTCTCTCTCTCTCTCTCTCTCTCTCTCTCTCTCTCTCTCTCTCTCTCTCTCTCTCATCTATTCTGTTATGAATCAACTTGTAAAATATGCATTTTACAAAAACTAGCTTCTTTTAATTTCTGTAATTAGGAAACCTTTTCGTGGTAGACGAGGTGACGTAAGAACAGAGTGAGGTTCATTGGTGTGAACAATCAGCGATAGCCCCATTTACCCAAAAAAGTAATCAAATTTACAGTTCTCAAAGATCAAGCATACAGTACAGTCCTGTGCAGTTGCCAGGAGGTGTTTTAATTTCTTTGTTTTGATAATACAATTAATGTTACAAAAAGCGTTTGAAGGTTGACATATAATGATGAAATAATTAAATACACAAGAAATGCGATAACACTAGAGGAAACTATGAAGAAGATTACTGTTCACATCATCACTCGGCGATGAAGGATTTATTTGATCTAGTAAATATTGCGTTAAACAGTATATTTGTGAATTTTATAGAGATATAAACATCTACCGTGTTGATTTTTATTGAGTGCACTCGTTATACGAACGGATCCTGTGACACAAACTTAAAAAGAACAATAATATATATTTATCTGGTTTTTTTATTTGTTGAAACATAGGAATTATGTTATAACACAGGTGTACAGGTCACAGCACTGCATTTAAATTCAGCGTTACTTATTGTTTCCAAGAAGGAAAACAATTTTAAAAGATAAAACTGCAGTTGATGTTTGTACTACTTTAATGCTCAATATATCGCCTAAGTGAGAGGAATTAATGGGAATATTAACAGCTATCGCTAGAGTATTCAACCAGGTAAGACAAAATGTACACACGTCCACGAGAATAGATCTAATTTATTAACTTTAAACACCTGGTGTAAATGATGCATGCAAAATTCTATTTTACCTTTTCTTTTTCCTTTCTTTGATATTCTTTATGTATGTATTCTTGTCTTTTTCCATTATTTTCCATTTGTATATATCATTCTTAAATATTCAACTGTTATACATTTTTTTTTTTGCTTTTTTATTGTTTTCCGTTTGATTTTTTTTCGCTTTCCTTTGTAATATATATTATATATATATATATATATATAATATATATATATATATATATATATATATAGATAGATAGATAGATAGATAGATAGATAGATAGATATATAGATAGATATATATACTGCATTAATTTACAGCATGTGTAGTTTGTGGTAGATCTAAGACTTGAGATACGTTAAGTTAGTCAAAAGCCTTTAATCGAAAATTTGTTTATTATCATTTTGCTTATAATTAAGAGGAAATCCCGGTCCAACTGAGCGCATCTCCGCTAAATGTAGGTTGATATTTTTATAATTAATTTCCATACTGTAGTTGCAATATGCCCTTGTTTGCAATAATTATGTTTCATTAACCGAAATATTGAGTTACTTGTTCGAACGCCTTTGTTGGATCGTCTTTACCAAGGATGATCCGGATTTATTCCTCACTTATTTCATATGAAAGGTCCATGTTTTCCCAATATTCACCTGATCTGTATATTGTCTCCTGGACACCGTAAAGAATAATATTTCGGTATCTGTGATTTTTATATTTTCCTTTTAATGTGATTATGGACTCACGGCAGATGTGACCGATGGGCAACGGATATTCAATCATCCATGGAACCTGCTCCCATCCATTAATCTTTTTTCCGATGGACCGTGCTTGTTCAATGTTCACCAGATGTGTATGAGGTCTTCTGAGTGGTTAGAGCATCACACTTTGAGCCATGAAGTATCTCACTCCCTGTTAGCGCTGGTTAGAACCCCACTGGAACATAAGTTGACTTTGTTAGAAAGTTTGCCAGTTTTTTTTTTTTTTGTTTTTTTTTTTTTTGTTTTTTTTTTTTTTGTTTTTTTTTGCAGCAGGTCGGTGGTCAATTCCCGGCTACATTATAATCGGTTTTTCTCCTCCACCATTATAAACTGGCATCCACCATATAACTGAAAAATTGTTTGTTTAAATGAATAGCAAAAAAAAAGAGAAAAAAATCTATTCATTTTTTCTATGAAAAGCAAACTCATTCACTAGAGACTAAGTCTTTATTTAAAACAAAATGGCGACTGATATGTATTACTGGTCAATTACGATTCGAATGATATCCATTTCATGTGTATATTAAGCTTGAGTACCACGATTCTTTTATATCTAAGCAAATATATAATTTTTTACTTTTTGAAAAGGTAGCTAAATTTGTTGAACGGGTGTGCCGTTGTAGATAAAACTTTCAACAAGGTCGAAAAAGTTAACTTCTGTATAACTGATATCCAGAAGTCAAAGGTAAATTATATTTTAGGTAAAAGGAATATACAGTAAAACTTGCATTAGCGACCACCTGTGTATAAAGACCAACTTGTCATAAGTCTATTTTATTGCTTTCCCCAATAGTACCATTTTTGTGTACAAATCAACCTCTATATAAAGACCACCTCTCTATAAATGGTCTTTATATATATCAACCATATGTTTCAGTACATTATCAAATTACATTTTGTCTCTATACATGCACTTGTTATGGGACACAACATGAAACATTAAAGGGAGAGTACCTGTATTTTGTCAAAATAATTTATTTCTTTTTTTTATCACTTAGATGGATATACAATAACAAAAAAGAGATAACATAGGTATACAAATTCTAACATTGTGAAAATTGCTTGAGAGACCCAGGTTTGACACTTTTTCAATTGCAGTTGATTAATTCAGCCTTACTATTTGTATATGAACACCAACTGGACCTAACCCTATTTAGGAATATAAGATTATTTATGCCTGTGTAAACCTCTTATTTTTTATTGTACATCAAGTACAAGCAGTAAAAGTTCAAAATATTTTTGTGAACACAGCTAATGCCCCTTTAAGTTGACCTTGGATAAAAGTTTTGAAATAACTAAATAAAACCTAAATCATAAAATATATGAATAAATACAATTAAATTTAATTTAAGTTATTGAATCTTTTGTTGTTTGCATGAGCAATACTGTTCGTATATTGAAAACAATATTTACATATTCTTTATCAAACACATATATAAATATTAATAAAACAAAATCAGTTGAATTCACCTTGTTTACTTCAAAGTATAAATCAATAGGATGCAGGTATCCAGGACTTAGATACAAATCCCGGTTTAAAAATGGTCAAACACGTGTCTGAGACCTGTTCTGGAAATCATACAAGAGGTGGGTATATCGCAGTTTGCCATGGACTGTGACCGAACGCTGTAAGCTATTATCTAGAGTATTCGACGGTCACACCCGCCGTGAGTTAATCCACAGATCAAGTCGATTGTATGAAACACGTTTTGAGGAGTGTATCCTCGTCATTAATTGGTCGACACACACACACAACGTCTCAACACACGCCAACGAAACAGGCACACTCAACACACATTCACTTAGTATAGTATCTATAACTATTATAGAGTAGTCCGCTTTAAAATACAACAAATCATCATAGATTTTATTATACCGACGAAGTAGATTAAAATTTGCGGAACGTTAGCGCTTTCATTAACAATCTTCGCGGTTGTTTTATATCCCTGTGTCAATAATGTATTGTCAGTGAGTAGTTTAGGCGTACTTCCCATGTGTATTATGAAATCTTCATACTGTTATGTTGTTTTATGTGTTAAATAAAGCACGTTTTTACCTGGTTTGGGATATTATCGGATCATTTTGTAGAAATATCTTTAAAACTCCATGTGCTAAATGGTAATGGACTGTTTCCGGGGATTTATTACTACTTAAAGTGTGGAAAATTCTTTAGCCGATGGGAAATGCCGTAAAATGTGCAATTGTTATTGAAAATTTTAAAACGGAAGTAATGTGTTGACAAGTTCAATTCCACCTGTGGTTCTTCGAGCCGTCCTCGGTGAAATGATAGAATTCTTTTCAAGAATACACGGATTATCCATCTTTAAGCAGTTATTTTTGCTCATTTTCTTAAATGTTTGAGGGTTTAAAGCTTCAGTTAAGTAGCATTCGTGTTTTGATATCGTTTCATTGGTATTTCTGTTTGCAAATATCATACTATTTTAACATGGTAAAGTGCTAATTTGTTTTTTGTCTATATCTACAATTGTGCAAATTCTTTTATCCTTTGATGGGTGAATGGAAAGTTAGACTGTGGATCCGATTTATACTCTCGTAGTTATTGTTCCATCTTTTTTACCATACGCTATTATGCTATTCCATTTGTATTGATGGCTGTTAAGTTGTTTAATTAGTATGTGAAAATCCAGTTAGTTGTTTCTTTTGAGAAATTCCAAATGAAAACGAGTTACGCTTTCCATTCTTTATTTGGGAGATCTCGAAATTTTTTTTTTCCTAGTTGTGTATAGATTGATGTTTAATCAACAAGTCAAATGTTCCCATGATAGGCGATTGTATGAGCAAACTTACAAAGTATTATAAGGCTTTTGACTACTCGGTAATAATGGTGTATCTAAGGTACTGGATATATTTTATAGCTGTTTAAACATTTATATTTTTAATGGTGGAATCTTTTTCTCACAAACATCTATACACACATCGCCAAATCCACACGCCACACGTCACACATATTATATTATATATAACGCATCGTATACATATAGTACTTATTTTAGAGGCATGACTCGCCTGAGGTCAGTGGCTGGGAAAAAAGGGTTCATTGAAACAATTGGACTAATTCGCCGGTGGATAAATTTTATGAAATCTATATATATAAATATATATATATCTATATATATAAATATAATAATATATATTTTATTAGTTTTCATAAATATAACGTGTTGGCTAAAAAAAATTAATATGACGTGTTGGATATGAAACGACCACAGGCAAGTGCAACATCTCATGTTTCAAGCGCGAAAAATCAACAAAATTCGAAATCAAACGCAAGAAGGAATATATGTATATATATAATTTACTTTACCAATTGGTAATATAATGCAACTTCCATTGGCAATAATCAGTAAAAATGTATGCGATATCAGCTGTTTGAAAATTTTTTAAAGATTTGACATTGAATATAAAAATCTCATATACCAAAGATTAAATATTACAAAGGGTTACAAAATCTTTTGAAAATTGGACAACCTAGGACCTCTGGAAATTCAGATGTGGGATCAGGTGCCATGGAGGAGTAAGCATTCTCTGTTGACCGGTCACACCTGCCGTGAGTCGACAGTCAAAGTAGACTTTTATGCAGCAAATTACAATTGTTACAACTATCTGTAATCTAACATAGTATATACATTATGTAGCCAGTTTTCGATTTCAATAGTACTGCAGGAAGGTACACGTTTGCGATACATTGATACATCCATAGCTAAATATAAAAATTACAGGTACCATTTATACCAATGGATTCAGGGGACAATAAGCTAATCTGGTGAACATTGCACAAACGCGGACCTCTGAGCATACAGAACAAACATGGAACGATCCCAACCTCAGTAAGTGATATTCATACCGACGTTGAAAGCTTCAAATTTGATTTTTATTTTTATTTCAAAAACGCAAACCCGACATTACACATCAATACGTATTTTAGACATGAACTAACATGTGACAAAATAACGATAAAAATGTACTCTTGAGCACCAGAAATGGCATTAAACACGCATCCCACTCTACGAATTTCTTTCATCGAATCCAAAACGTCTTTTCATTAACATCCCTGGTATCATAAAATGCTTTTGTGAAATTTAAATATGTCATTAAAAGTACTGTGTAAAATGCATTTAAGATTAAGACGCACGGAAGAAGTTAGCTCCTTTGCAAGCAATATATATATATAATATTATATATTATATATATATATATATATATATATATATATATATATATATATATATATATATATATATATATATATCGTATATAACGTAGAATAAAAAAAATCGTGGGAGTAAATCTTTGTTGTTTTAGAAAAATGAAATCCGTTGACGACAGATTTCTGTTTGAAAAATGAAATATTAGATATCTGACCGGGAGACACGTGCATTGTTATTTCTTTTTTCTTTTCCATTAAGCGATCAACCTCTAAAATGCATTTGGACTGATCTAAATCATTGATTTACAGACAAGTCAATTGTATTTCAAGGGTTGAATAGCTAAATAAGAAAAAAAGACACTTTGGACGACAGGACATACAATACAGTACATTACAAAATAAAAAAAATGTGGGACGTTTGTTCAAGGCATTGTTACTAATACTAAGTGTATTGTACATATATTTCGTAATGGTTTTAATTAAGTTGTTAAATGAAAAAAAAACCGAAATAATCTTATTTAAAACACCGACGTCATTATATACTATATAAATACATTATAAACGAAGAAAACATCGTTATATGTATAAGATTGTTAGTATTTTTAAAATCATTATTTTAAATCGTTGGAATATAAAAAGCACAGATACCAATGTATTAACCGTCTAATGGTCCAAGACACATTATACAATTCTGAGATTGAATTCATATACAAATCGCAGATACCAAAGAGCTAAACTTCAGAATACAATATACAAATCTGGTGAATATTGGACAAACATGGATCTTTGAAATATAGAATCGGAATCAGGTGTCATGGAGGAGTAAGACGGTACGACTCAACAATCACTACCAAACAGATAACTGCATATTTCTCAATTAACTAAACATAAATGATCGCCTAATTTGACATTCGACAATCTGCGAAAGAGAACATTAATTCTCATTCTACAGATTTCAACTCTACAGCAATCAGTTTTCTCTAATTTAATGACTTGGGTTTGACAACACCCCAGTGAGCATGCACACGTTGGGCCAACGTTGGCAAATGGTTGTACCGTAGGTTGAGCGTTGGAGTTGGTATTACTACGTTAGTCCAACGTTGGCCCAACGTTGGGAAACGGTTAGTGAATTTAGCGGTCATTGGCTTTAGCAGTAGCACATTGGGCCCGACGTTAGCAAATATCTGTACTGTTTCTTGTTTGTTGGTGTTGGCATCAGTACGTTGGATCAACATTGGTCCGACGTTGGGAAATGGTTTGTGAATTTAGCGGTCATTGGCTTTAGCAGTAGTACATTTGTCAACGTTGGTCCGACGTTGGAAAATGTTGGTCATTGGTGTTAGCATTACTATGTTGGTACAACGTAGGCCCAACGTTTTCTAATATGTTTTGTTGTTGTGTTGGTTTAATGTTGGCATCTACCCACCAAACATTTTATACTGGTCAAATATCGGCCCGATATCGTCAACAATATCGGCCCAATATCGTCAACAATATCGGCCCGACATCAATTTTGCAAAGTGAATGCTATATCGGCCCGACATCGGCACCAACATCAAGGCCGATATCTACTGATGTTTGGCCAATATCGGCTATATACCTTATGTTGATAGCAGACCGATATTGGTTATCAATCCAATAATGCTACTGATCCGTTACTGATATTAGGTCAATACTATTCATCATTTTGTTCCTTCTGTATGCTTCTTGGCTTAAGCATCATATTCCTGACCAGTAATATTTTCCTCTAGTTTTGCTTAGGTAAAGTACCCGAAAACAAATAGAAAACAAATACCTTGAGTTAAAATTCATTTTGCTTTATTCCATCAATTCATATCTATTACATTTTTATTAAATTTATCAATTAAATATAATCTATATTTCCCCCCGATATTTTATA
Source organism: Atrina japonica (assembly GCA_030159075.1). Taxonomy (NCBI): domain Eukaryota; kingdom Metazoa; phylum Mollusca; class Bivalvia; order Pterioida; family Pinnidae; genus Atrina; species Atrina japonica. The sequence continues at coordinate 703,450 of BROG01000124.1, forward strand.
GTTATATTTTTAACAGATTGAAAATACAACTCAGTGCAAAGTAAATGAAGGGCTGTATTTCATTTTTACACAATCAAAATGCAGTGAAAAATTAAACCAAACGGTTATATTTAGAGAATCCTTTTCACCTCATCAGGGGTTATTCTTATGAAACTGTACTTTCAACGCACCAGTCAACATTACATTCATTTCATCACAAAACAATATCACAAATATCAGTAGATCTTTGCACACATCCAGCACAAATCAAGAGGCTTTTAACATGTGATTGACAATTCCCGTTTCGCTTCCCCGTTGTTCAAGTTTATGTACAAAATGTATATTGATAAACCTGTATTAAATTGATTTGTTATTTGTAAGAAATATTTATTTGTCTGTTGTTATAAACATTTTAGTCTATATTTTCCTCATTTCAATGCACTATGTTTTTAGTAGCAGAGTGATAGATTTCAACCAACATGTGAAGTGTTTTGTTTTACATTTCACGACTGGAAGGGTGTAGACTGTATCTCCGCCTAGCTACAAAAAATCAGTTAACAAACATGGCTGGAAAATGTAATAAATCGATCATCTGACATCGCCTGCATTGCTTGGCATTGTAGGCCTAATTTCATGTCGCCTTTTTTTTCCCTGTCTGCCATCAAAGTCTCTTGCCCCTCTCAATCACTCCTTTGTAAAAATTTCAGCATCTTTCATTGTTGCCGATTTTGTGGCACTGTTTTTCTGTACACATTCTGAAAATAAAGACAAAAATCCTGATTTTACTATTGAAACAAAGCCATATTCTGGGGAGAAATGTTCAAAAACAAGAGCTGTTTGTAAAAAAATTATACACTCCTCCCCCATAAATGGAAACTGTGAATTATAACATGACATTTTCTAAAAGGCTATATGTTTGACATTATACTGTGACGGTGTTTTAAGCAGTGATCTAGGATCTTTTGGTAAATTTGGATGATAATCATGTTGTGTTTTAAATATAAATCAATAATATAGGCCTAAGACTAAAGACCGAATGTATCTGTATATGTGTTATATTAAATGTTTAAATATTTGATAGTTATAGATAGGTTTAAATTAATAATATTTAAACTTTTAATATAACACATACATACAGTACGTGTATTCGTTGGCCTCGAGCTCACGATTCTACTTTTGAAACTTGCGTAACGATACCACTGCAAAAATACAACTACATCTACAAAGTACAAATGTATTCTTTAAATAAAACACATATTTCACCTATTCATTTAAACATCTTAAACAGACATAGTTAAACTGGCGGCATGAACCACTTAGACTAAAGAAATATGGCGGCACTGCGTCGCTCCAAGATCTCGATCCTATCTTGAAAGTACAGTACGGTAGCCTATTATGTTATAGGCGTACTTTTGTAAGTTTTGAAAATATCACAGAAGTAAACTTTTTTAAGACAAATTCCACCTACTCACTTGGTTTTGAACAAGAATTGACAGACTTACCAACACTTTTGTATACTCTGGTCTGGCGGAACAGTAACTTCAAGTTAATTAATCTTTTTATCGGTCATGTTTTCAAATTGGCTGCAAACGCTGGACTCACCAAAGCGGAGTTTGTCTAGATAACAAAGGGAGATAACGGATGATGCTACGCAAAGATGCTACGTACAGCGACTGCAGTGGTATTATATTTCATACACGGCTAACTGTGGGCGGTTAATCGTATAATTCATTTTGAAGTTGTTACAATCGTATAAAATTTGTATTTAAAGTAGAAGAGGAAACAAAATATCTCTACGATGGTTCATATAACTGAATTTATTGATCGATTGATAAACAATTAAAAATCGATATAGATCGATCTACATAAAAAAATAAAGAAATATCATTTAACTTTTTCAATCTGAATTTCAGAGTAGAATATGTTCCTTCAAATCGGCCCCATCTTTATCCAGTGTTTAACCGAGTTGATACTTGTTGACAACGGCCCGATATTGGTCCTATATACTGATACCGCTGTCAGTTCAGTCGTAATGTGATAACGGGCCGACGTCGGCTGGTTGTCGGCAGCCGATGACGATATTCCACCTTTCAGCCGACATCTGGCCGATATGGGCATGTTTGCTGGGATATACATTGGGCCAACATTTGCTAACTTTTCTCGACATTAGTACGTTGGGCCAACGTTGGCCAAGCGTATATTGCGCATATTCATAACTAAATCATTGGTTTTATGGTTGTACCGTTTCACAATGTGCTTTTTTTTTTAATAATCAATAATTGAATCAATAATTGACCTATAAGTTATATTTCATGATTGTGAAATTCACAATAATAACTGTTAAAACAATGCAGTTGTAATAAGTGTTAAGTAGTAGTTTATTATAATTATAATGCCACTTTATTAGATCTTTTATAAAAATTATAAGATAATTTCTTTACAACGATTTTCTTGACTATAAAAACATTCCGGTGAAAATAAATCCCATTTGTTTACATCTTTCTCTACAAATAAATCACACTACATAGCCGTCTGATTATATAACTAAGTGTTGGGAATACAGGATGTTTGTAACTGGACACCTGCTATATAAACTTAGTTATTTGGTCATCGTTATTGCCACAGCAGGCAGTAACGGTTACCATGACATTAGGTACATCTGGCTCCCAGGAAAAACTGTTTTTGTGGTCATTTTCACATCATTGATCGAACTAAGGAGACCTTAGAGAAGAAAACATGTAAGTATTATGCAGATTATTTCTACTTCTTACATTTATTTTATAGACGATTTTGTATTATACTTCAAGTAAAATTACAGTATTTAAGTGGGAAAAGTTTGTAGTACATTTGTATCAATAGTTTTAACATTAATTATGAATATCTTTTTTTAAACGTATATTCAAGAACTTCAAGAAGTTGTCATTTAACCTGAAATTCTTCATTTTTATTTATATCTAGACTAGCTGTCCGTAGTAACAGATTATGTAGTCAGTCAACGAGTAAAGAAATTCAGTGGAAGATGTCATCAAAGACTGGTTTAGGTTTGCCAAAGATCGATGTGGTGGCAGAAAAGTTAGACTTAAGAACAAGCAGCAATCCATGGAAAAAACTGATGCGATCACGTGAAAAGAAGATCAAATGAATAAATAGATTAATAAACGACCGCTTATTGGGATCCAAATAGTTTTCTGTTTTTGGGGGGTTAAGGACTTTCATTGTTTTTATATTGTACGTATTGTCAGTATAGGCATTCTGTTTAGAATACAACGTTGGCCCAACATTGGATTTTTGCACACAAAAAATGCCATACGTTGGACCAACGTAGAGCCAACACGTTGGGCCAGCGATGGGCCGATTTGCACTTAGCACATTGGGACAACGTTGGCCCAACGAAGCCAACTTTGTTGGCCCAACGTGTGTATGTTGACAGGGACATCATTTCCTTTTTAAAGACGTCATATTATTTATTACATAAACATCACATTCTACTTTAACGCATCAGTAGCGACAGCAAACACATTCTCTAAGTTAAAGAATTTGACAGCATTCATCACTTGCTACTTCAAAGCGTACGATCTGACATCATAGTTATACATAATGTAAAATATGAGATTTGACAATAAACAGTTCATAATTTTGGCAGATTTGACATGAACTTCCGGGATCATTTTCCATTTCAAACTCTTAGATTTCATAATGTGCACAAACTTCCTGCTTCGATTAAATTTTCAAACCAAGAAATGGATAATATCATTATTTTCCAGTCAACAAAAATATCACACACACACACACACACACACACACACACACACACGCACACACACCAGTTAGGCAATGTTTATTACTATAAACAGCATTATCTGTGGTCAGAGCTGAGTTTACGTGGCATACGCAGCCGTGTGTTGTGTAGCGGGTTGTCCACACACACACACACACACACACACACACACGCACACACACCAGTTAGGCAATGTTTATTACTATAAACAGCATTATCTGTGGTCAGAGCTGAGTTTTATGCAAAATATGTGTTGTGTTTAATGACGAATTTCATCTGAAAAGTAAATTTTATAAATATGCCCGATACTTTTCTCACTTAGCGATACTAAATATATTTATGTGTCACTGTATTTATGAATGATGTATATCCATCTGATTAAAATTCTTCAAACACTGGAAGATCACAGATGACGAAATGTAGATGGGGTGATTCTATTCCCTACATAAACATTTTTTCATATATATATATATATATATATATGAACTTATCATATATATTTACAATTAATTCGTAATTAGATGTCCCAAATCGTATTGCCTGATACTTTAAATACACACCGTGAATAAATCCGGAATTTGTTTGGTTTTTTTTTATTTTTTTTTTTATTTTATTTTTTTTTTTTTTGGTTTTTTTTTTTTTGGTTTTTTTTAGAGGGATATAAGAAGAAATGCCACTGAATTGTCACTGCAGAATTTCCATTTTTTGAATAATCCGGATTTAAAAATCTTATTATAATATGTGCATGTTAAAACTCTGAATAGTACTTTTAGGTCACCTGGTCATGAGCCAAACATGACCGCCATATCTGGAGACACTTTTGACCCCGAATATCATTAAATCTAGAAAAACGGTTACCTTGAAATTGGAGTTATTTCCCCTTTTAGTGGATTTTTCGTGTTTTGGCTGCTTTTGGGTCCTTATTGGAAAGAGTATAATAGATAGAAAATGAAACCAGCAAAAATGTTCGGCACGCAAAATTCTTCATAAAGTGAAATGGCAGAAAATGTCAGGTCGACGCTTATGGGAATTATTTCCCCTTTTTAATAGATTTTAGGTAAGTTAAGCCAAAGGCACGTGGTGACCTATTGCCACTGTCTTTTTTCTGTCGACATATCGTGTCCGTCTTCCGTCGTATATCGTCCGTCATTCTCGTCTTGTTCTCAAGAGCCAGTGGGCCGATTAAAAAAAAAAAAAAAAAAAATCCAAACAAACAAAAATACTTGACAGGACATTTTCGTACAAATTGATGTCCAAACACTGATACCAAGTCTCTCGATTCAGTTCAGGAAGGTGATTATGGATTCTTTAACAGATTGTTGGTTTTATGTTCAACATTTTATTTTCGCAAGACTTAATGTTTGTGTGTGTGTGTGTTTTTTTTTCACTTGACATGTGAAACATGAATATATTGACTTAAATCAGTTATGAATAACGTGTTTCAGTCCATAATTCGGTAATTTCTTTTCCTACATCAGCGTCGGAAGCAAATTGAAAGTGGGGGGGCTAAACCAACTTAAAACACATACACACGCCAGAAACGTCTATGTCCTATGTCTATATTTGCAAAAATGTGGGGGGGGGGCAAGCCCCCCTAGCCCCCGCCACCCCCCCCCCCCGGTTCCGACGCCTATGTCCTAAATAGGTTTTATATATAGTTTTAGCCGGGCTTATCACGAAAAGCTTAAGCCGACTATATCTATCTTCAAATTCTGCGCAAGCGACTTTTTGCCACGTGTGGTGTCCGCATTACCGTCAGAATCAACTGCGCTCAGCGGTATAATACAGGCACATCACATAGGCGGATGCAGGATTTTAGGTTAGAGGGGCGTGCTTTTGATCTTCACAGTTCCCTAGGATGAAGAATTTTTCAGGGATGGGAGTGAGGATAATAGAATTAAACTAGACTGTTATAATACAAGCCTTATTGAACATGTTTTGTTTTACAAATTGTTGGATAAACTGTGATGCAATAATTCAATTGAGACAATAGGGAAACGTAGTTATTTGAAAAAAAGACTTTCCAGGCATGATATAACTAGATGTTCTGGAAATTTGTTATTAATCTTCCGACTTTTTGCTTAAAAATCAAAGGTTTTACATCTTTTTTTCACTGCGCTTCTGCCTGAATCCTTTCCTGGTCACTTCACATAATACTAAGTGTTGGATTTGTTTTGATTTGATTTTCCGCTGGATTCCGCTAATAATTCGCACTGATTATCTTCTCAAAAGAAGGATTATTTAGCAAAAAGGTAACCTAAAATTGGGACAGAATTTCGGCCTAATTAGTATTAGCCTCTAGACACTGAATGATGACCTCTTTATGCTTAATAATTTTTCATTGATAGATAAATTTAACCTGAAATTGAACCGGTGGACTTTGGTGATGACCAGGGGGCTCGGGGGTAAGCCCCCGAGATAAAAGTTTGAATAATCCAATTAATTGGAAGCGCATAAGAGGTAATTTCTAGCTTCCAGACACAAAACCACCGTTTTCCCTTAGTCCTTCACATTGTATTTTCATTATATCATGTTGTTATTCTGATATATATACATTTTTTAATTTTCTTTAAATGCAACAGTTTGATATTAAAAATATTAAATAAAAATAGTATATAAGAAAATAAATGAAATAACAGAAAATGTAAATAACGCCAGCTGATGACCTATGTTATAGGACTACGTTTGCCCCGTGGTCCGGGGCATTTCCCCAGAAAAGCCTAGAGAGTTAATTTTCACATTACGACTCGTTTTTATCCAAAATAATGCATTAAATTGACAGACTAATTATTCACAAAAAACACTGAGTTTCAACGTACACAAATGTTACAAGAGCAATTCACGTGGGGCCCAGAATTTTGTTATTTTAAAATCTCTGATAGGCCATTTTCTGGCTTCCATACACATAAACTTTATTTACTACTTTCTTGTTTTTTTTAAGTAAAAGGCAGTTTTAGGGGGAGGGGACGTACGCCCCCTCTAAATCCTCCAGTGCATCATGTCAAAAATATGTATCAAATAGGTTTGACATGTTGTTTCTATATTGGTTTCAACTGGAGCATAAATCCGAGTAAATGGTAGCTGTTATTTGATTATGCGCCAACATTGCTTGCGCATGCGTTGTGTGAGTCCAGCTTTCTTCAGTACTCTGAATTTTTTATTTGCATGTGAACTCGCATTAACATTTTAGCTCATTTTATCCATGTATGAGTTGACGTGAACTTCAATTTTACATGATTTTTATGCAATATCGAAATGCCTTGTATGTATCAGAGATATCGCTTTGTGATGTATGCGTATTATTTGAATAAATATTAATTAAACTTGCCGATTTTAACTCGTATAGATCTAGCCTAAATGTTAGTCTGAATCCGCGAGTGCAAATTGACTTTCAGAGTTTTTACGAAGACAGCTAAATGTGGGTGTAAAGGAAGGATGTGCAATTTGAAGATCGTAAGTGCTTGTTTTTTTTTTTCATAGCCATGCGAAAAAATATTTTATTATTATATGTGAATATTTAACAAATATTTGAACATGCATGGTAAATGTCATTCGAATGTTAGACCTTGTGGTCACATCAGTGGTAGAGCGTTCGACCTGCAAGCGGATGGTCCTTTGTTCGACTCCCGGTGCCGGGGCCATACTAAAGACTTTAATTAATGGTATTGATTGTTTCCATCGCAAGCGCTCGGCATATGAAATGAAAGTCATGGATCTAAAGGGGGACCTTCGTGGGTGAATGGTTAGTGCATTGCGCTTAAACCTATGAAGTCTTTCATCTCTTGTCAGCACAGGTCCGAACCCTGCTGGAACCTAGCCTGATTTTATGAGAAGGTTTGCCTGTTTACTCGCAGAAAACCGGTTGTCATGCATTGTATCCGGGTCCTCTCCTCCACCATTAAAATCAGAACGTCGCCATATAACGGATAAATTGTTGAGTGTGGCACAGTTAAAAAAGTGAAATAACGGGTCTCTCGGATGAAACTCAAAACCGAGGTCCATGCCACGAAAAGACTCTCACTGTATTTGTTTTAGTCCATAACACAGGCCAGGATTTTTAGCGCTATAGTCCAATACTTTACCTAAAGCTGACGAAACCTCCATATTAGTGAATAATTCTTGACATGATCCGGTACCGGGAATTAATCGAACCGGTCGGGACCTTCTGCTTACGAGTCGATCGCTCTGCCACTGGAACACTGGAAGCGGTTTTAATATTCTGAAAGAATATCTTCAAACTACGATATGTTATAAACATTTTTATCCTCAATTTCTGAGTTGTTAAATTCCAATAACCTCTTAAGCTCCCATTTCCGACTTATTAACTCATCTCATGATCTTTACTAAGTTTTAATATCAAAACAGGTGTTAAATTATATTTGGATATCGGAGAGAAAGGTTAACAACATCTAGTTAATTTTTTTTAAAAGTTTTTTCTTATCTGGATGTACGTATACGTCAGACGTGAGTAGTTATATACGTGTCCATGTTACATTAAATTGATCAATGTTTGCATTCATGCATATTACAGTATATTGAATCGGCAGTGCACCATGTAGGCTAAAGGTAAAATTCTTCTCAAGTATGCATAGTTTACAAAAAAAAAAAAAAAAAAAAAAAAAAAATAGATCTATATAATATATATAGACTCTACATACATACATACGCAATATTCGCCTTAAATTTATCCACGCCATAAGGTGAAATCACTGTATAGTTGAACTGTAAAGTCGTGATATATATATATATATATATATATATATATATATATATATATATATATATATATATATATATATGTGTGTGTGTGTGTGTGTGTGTGTGTGTGTGTGTGTGTATTGAGGCTGGTGAAATTAATTAAACTTGTTTAAACTTTAAATTTAAACTTAAATTATGTTTATGCAGTGCATACCTCAACAATAGAAGAGTGATGGTTTCAAGTTGGAGTGGTGTAAACCATAATTAAAGTCGCCGAGCGGAGCGAGGGGCAAACATTTTGGAAACTGTCTTTAATTTTTCGACTTTTTATAGAAAAATGAAAGGTTTTACACCTATTTTATCAACTTTAGGCGACACTCTCTCCCTCATCACTGCACATATTTCTAAGTGTTGGATTAATTGTGAGGCAATATTTTATTAGGGGTAGGGTTTTACGCATCTTTCAGATAGTCTTTTTTAAATTAGGAATCCCTTTTTTCTGCATCCAGACGCGAAAATACGCATAGCAATCCGCTTATAAACCACCTTGATTATCCTTCTCAAAAGAAGGTAGGATCAACAAAATATTACTAAGATAGGGACAGAATTCTGGCCTAGTATCCTCCAGACATTGAAATATGACCTCTTTATCGTTAAAGATATCGTTGATAGATTAATTCGGAAGCCCGAAGAGGCATCCTCTAGCTTCCAGGTACAAAAATGGCCATTTCCCCGTGGTCCAGGGTATGCTTCCCAGAAATGTTCAATTATTAAAGGCCAGAGAGTTAATTATCACATTGCGACTCGTTTTTATTCCGGCCAACTATTGCATCAAATTAACATGCGTATCATTTATCAGAAATAAACTGCGTATCAGCAAACACAAATGTATGCAAAGCATGATGAGGGAGTCCAGAATAATTTTTGATTTTTAAAACGTTCTGGGAAACCTTTTTTCTGGATTCCAGACGTGTTGATAATGTATTAAAAAAAATGGTATGTGAGATAGTATGGGGAGGAGGCGCCCCCTGGCCACCCCGGTACCTTCGCCTACATACATGCAATGTGTAAATAATTGGTAAGATGTAACTTACATTTTGATATAATGCAAAAGTTGCCAAGTTTACAAATAAATTTTCATATTCATACAAACTGAGTAAAAGTTTACCGAAATGATGGCCAACAAGGAAGGAAAAGTATATATAATGTAATTCTGGCCGAGCGTAGCGATGCCCGAAAATTTTGGTAATAGTAAGTACGGATTCCGGAAAATCAATTATTCAAGAACTATAACTACTGGTTTGAAAAAATCAAGTACATGTATTTAAAAAAAGATTGTAGCTGTGTGATAAAAGAAATTACGTCAAAAAGTGGGGGGCACAAACATACTTTTGCCCCCCCCCCCAGTTTCAAAAGTGCGGGGGCAACTGCCCCCGCTACCCCCTTGTCCTACGCCCTTATATATATATATATATATATATACATAGGCGTCGGAACCGGGGGGCTAGGGGGGGGGGAAGATAGACATAGGTGTTAAAAATTGGGGCTTAGCCCCAGACATTTCTGGCGTGTGTATGTGTTTTAAGTTGGTTTAGCCCCCCCCCCCCCAACTTTCAATTTGCTTCCGACGCTGATGTATATATATATATATATATATATATATATATATATATATATATATATATATATATATATATATATATATATAGACTACTACTAAGTAGTAGATATTTTTCATGAAGAAGAAAAAAACAAATATTACCGATCCAATAAATGAATACTCAAACTTATACATATTAGATAAAATGTACATAGATCTATGAAGTTTTTTGTGTTTTTTGGTTATTTTTCTGCTCTCTCTCTCTCTCTCTCTCTCTCTCTCTCTCTCGAACTAGAACTAGATCTGCCTTTTTATTTTACCGAGGATCCAAATATATCTACTATCCATTAGGTCTATTTGATAATTAATTTCAAGCATCTACTTGGATGTATGATCACCGGATTTACTACTTAACATATATATATATATCTTATTGGAGTAGGAATTTGACACTTAGGGTAGCATACCTTAGTTTAGAAACTGTACAACAGGGGGATTCCAGCGAAGAAATTTTGGGGGAATGTAGATCTAGATCTAGCAGATCCAGCGAGGTACGATTAAGCATATGTATGCACATTGGGGCAAAACCTATCTTAAGAAATACTTTCACATTTGATTGGCTTTATATTTTATTTCTTTACTTTTTTTTTTTTTTTTTGTCTTTTCTTTTTTCTTCACTAAATACATTTTTAATTATATGATTTATTACCTTTATATCTAGATATATACACTCATTATATAATCTACTAGAATCTATAAGACACTGCAAGGTTCTTTACCCACGTGATCATTGCCTGTCACAAAGAGACACGCATGACGTTTCGACATCCATGTGTGACGTCAGCATATTGCTAGATCAAGTCATAAGGTGGGCCAGAAAAGTCACAGAAGGTGAAATAAGTTTGGGTAAAACCATGTTGATTTCATAATCTATATTCGTCATTTTTAATCTCCAGAATAGCCTAAAATCTAGTGGAATTTCACAATTTATATTCTTAATCCACTAACCATTGTGGTTATCTTTGACTAGCCCAAATGAATGAATAGATCCAGTAGATCTATGGTCCACTATCATAATTCAGGAGTGAACAAGTTTAAATTGCATTTAAAATTTGTGCGAAATTTGAAAATCATAAATTACATACTCCTGAAGTCTGACAGTGGACTTAACCATTCTTCGAAATGGGTGAATCTAAATGTGGCAACAGGGGTCATTTAGTTAGTAATATAAAATGACTAAATATTAATTCTCAGTTGTATGTTAAATTATTGCTTGTAAACCGCATGTTACTAATACTGTTTAAAATCTAAATTACAGTTGTAAAAAGATGTACTGAGTATGTTAAAAGGGAGAAAACCGACTAAATTTGACTCTTTGATAAGTCTTGCTTCCCGGGAAGTAATACATATGATATGCATAATGACCTCGTATTTGAACTCGTAACGGAAATCGCGACACATGCGCATTAACATTATCGCAGAAAAAATATGTCGTTTGTATAATACCACTTTCTCTTTAGAAAGTACACATAACTTTTAAATTGGAGCTCAACTGATGAAGTCTAATTGACAGAAACGATATCGTCTTGAGCATTATAACTTTGGTAGTATGTTTATAAAATTTACAAAGAAGATGAAACCGGGTCCAAAACGGAAACTGCCAGAAAACGGAATTAACACGAGTTAAACTTGAAATTCAACAAAAGTAGGATTTATATTGGTGATAAAAAAAATCTTCGGATCCGATCCATATCACCGATAATCTCAAAGACAGGGGCATAACCCATGCTTTCCCCATTCTAGAAAATCCAATGGACTGATTGCATCGGTTCTCTTTGAATAGTGGTCGCATAAAAGCAATACGCTCCACATAGGCCTAACTGGAATAAAAGGGCCTATATTCTAGGGTCTATACGCTATAATTATTTATCACTAAACATCTAGAACTGAGTTTATCTTCGTGTTCACCTTTTTATGTATTTTTACATTAATTTATAATAATACATCGATATAACATATTAAATTTTCAATGATAAATAGGTCACACACGTGTAGCCTATACAATGCTGTTCTCCCAAACTCAGTTGGCCTATATCTAGATTTTCTAGCACACACGGGGATTTTCCACCCGATTATATGGGGCCCGATTCCCCATGCAAAACAATGCATCCCTCAAATTCGCAGTCGAAATTTCCAAATTGAAGTTTAATAACAATGATTTTGAAGAGATAATTGCATTTTCACATGCAGCTGTAGCTTTTTTTTTTTTGTATTTCTAGATTTCCCAATTTCAATCAGATGTTTATAAAATTTACAGTAGTTACAGATTTGTACCCAATTATCATTATTATTATTATTATTATTATTATTATTATTATTATTATTTTCTTTTTTTCTTTTTTTTTTTAGCATTTGATACGTCGACTTTTCAATCCCCTAACTGTCTACCAGGGATTTCGCGGAGGTTAAATTTTGTCTAAAAAGAAAAAAAAGTTCTAAAAATTGAGTTATAAGTATTACATGTACTTAGAATTTTGTAATTGCTGGTGGGGTATGTATTGATTGAGCAATGTTCTGAATCCAAGTACATTTGTAAATTCAGCTGTTTCATAAGATCATATAACACAGGGACCTCCATTGTCGAGTGTTATCAAAATTGCTAAAAAACGTACGAGAGTAGCGTAAAATAATAATCCAACATTAAACGAATGGATCTTAGTAACGATTGAAAAATGTATCAATTGTATGGTCAGATTCAATATGCAAAGAGGAACATTGTATTCCCGAGAGAATCTTACACTCAGACAATGAAATACGAAAAACTCGCTGTATTGGTTAGAACATCTGTCAAATAGATGGATAGATAGTGGGTAGAGTCGAATCCACGTCTAAAAACAGGATCTCCCTTTTTAAATGAAGTGCGTGGTCCGATATATATATATATATATATATATATATATATATATATATATATATATATATATATATATATATATATATATATATATACCCGTTCAATGGACTGAGGTTAATGTGACAAGAATAAATAAATAAAAACACAACAATAGGACATAAATTGTAATCTATTCGCAAAGTGTACGCTGTACTTTGGCGCACACTGTACGTAGTCATGTCACTGTTATTTTACAATGCTGCATATGAATAGCATATCAATGTCCTAGTCACATATTGTTAATGTTCAAGTGATACGCACATTTTTGCTATAACAGAATCTAAAAACTATTACGCAATATTCATGGAATGAAATAAATGAAAATCGCAGTAATGTCAACGTGGTATCAATTTCAAAGTGCTACAGATCAGTTGACGAGTCGTGACATCCCAGCAACATAAAGTTTAACATAATAGTCTTTTGTTGGCATTCAAATGTCTTGTTTCTAAGGTATGACGTTTCTGATGTTTTGCTGTATCCATACATTCAATGTATTGTTTTGCTTTTGTTATTTATGATAATTTTTTTTGGTGTGTTTTTGTTGTTTTATTTTTACAATGTTTGTTTTTGTTTTCTTTCCTATTGTGCGGATAATAGTAATTCGACTTCTGTATTTCAGGATTTACCTCTTTGAACTGAGAGGGATCATCATTCAAGAACGACTAACCGATGCGGAAAAAATTTCACATGGATCTTAAAGAGAACGAGTGGATACAGATAATTCGTGATGGGATAACAGTTTAAGGCTTTCTTCAATTTTGAAATGTGTCGCTTCGGGAGGCTCAGGAAACGCACTGGAATATTTTTGAAAGTTCTTTTATTGTCAATTGTCTTTCAGTTATCATTAGTGCTAGCATTGTGGACATTATCGCAGACAAAGTTTTTAGGGTTACCGTACGAAAATCTAGATAGTTCACTTCTTGGAAACCATTCGTTTTATCAACCAGAAAGCAAGATCGTAGAGGATAAGATTGTTCAACTTTGCAAAAATGTGAAAAGAAAAGATGTTGAGTGCAAAGCTTTGTTCAGAGGAGAAAAGGATGCTATGATTTCCGCCAAAAACAAAACTTATCTCCACGTGCCATCAGCGTGCATCTTACAAAATCTCATTCGAAATTGTACCACGTTCGTCAGAGCGCATGGATATACCATGGCTCCCGTAACGGACGAAGAAGCGAACTACCCTCTCGCTTTTACCATCAAAATGCACAAAGGTGCGTCTCAAACCGAACAACTCCTGAGAACTATCTATAGACCACAGAATGTGTATTGTATTTATATTGACAGAAAAGCAATAATGTTGACATTTAACGTGATGCGGAACATAAGTCGATGTTTCGACAACGTGTTTGTGATTGAACAGCGAGAACGTATTGTATATTCAAGTATTAGTTTGGTATTAGCCGAAATGGAATGTATGAGGACTTTGTTAAAGTCTGGGGTGAAATGGAAGTACTATATCAATCTAACCGGACAAGAATTTCCCCTGAGAACTAACCTGGAAGTAGTAAGAATATTAAAAGCTTTAAACGGTGCCAATGACGTAGAGAGTTTCGATTTCCCCACACACCTCAGAAAGCGATACCGATTTTACCATGAAATACGAGGGTCGAATATTAGAGCCACACACAAATCACACCCACCTTTTAAATATAGATTTGAGCTCAGCAAAGGTAGTGCTTACGCTATTCTTCGGTATGAATTTATTCAATTTATGGTAAATGACAGTATTTCTGAGGAGTTTATCTCGTGGTTAAACAATACGTATGCACCGGAAGAAACGGTTTTTGCTACTTTGAACACACTTCCGTGGGCACCGGGTGGATATCGCCTAGAAATACGTCATGTACACAACACGTTCTTGTCACGCGCTGTTATCTGGGAGTGGGATAAAGTGAAATGCGGAGGCAAAATGGTGAGGAGTGTTTGTGTTCTGGGTGTGGATGATCTGCTATGGCTTCTAAGTAAACCTCAAATAATCGCCAATAAATTTGATATTGAATATGATCCCATTCCAATTGATTGTCTGGAGGAGTCAATAAAAGAGAGAAGCCGGACTCCGGAAATCGATTATCTTAATTGGTATTATTATAGAAATTTACCACATGCAAAACATTATGGAACATTAAATGCTACCTTAGACTCCGAGGAGTATAGAATGAATGTGAAGAAAATATGGCTCAAGAAACAACAGCATTGAGTTTTATCTGTCATAGAAGTAGCACAGATGATACATGTATAACTGTTAGATCAAGAGGAAATTGGTATAATTTAAATGCATCATAATTGATTTCGATTTTCATTTTTTTTTTTATCTTGACGACATAATTACCATTCTCGCTGGTCCAGGTCTTTTCCTGCAAATTATAAGCTGCATATCATTGCGTAATGATAAATTACTCAACAACAAAACCAACTAGTCACAAAACACTGGAAAATAACATCAGGGTGTAGACAAGTTGATGAATACCACCGGATTAGTAACACTGAAATATGGGTAAACGATCTGATATTAACCCATTCACCCCTAAAGACTCATTTGGACTGGCCCAAGTCATATTGATTTATAGATGAGTCCATTGGTCCCAAGGGGTTGATGTGTTAAACGTTTATGTAAAATAGTTGAAAACATATAATCACGAGTTCTATCAATTATTATACTAATAAATGTCTATAAACTTGGCGACTGAATGGAAACTAACATTTCAAAATTTGATTTGAGATTAGAGTCGTAATCTAAGATCACGGAAATTTGATGTATTCATAATGATTACTTTTATTGTAATTTTTCATCTTTAATATTAAGTTTCCGTTTTGTTTTTGGTGATTTATCCTATATTACTTAAAGGGGCATTAGCTGATTTTTTTTTTGGGGGGGTGGGGGTGTTTTCACATTTTACTACTTAGATTGATATACAATAACAAACAAGAGATAACACAGGCATACAAATTCTTAAATTTCTGTATATTTTTGTAAAAATTGCTTGAGAAAACCAGGTTTGGCACTTTTTAAATTGCAAGTGATTAACTCAAGCTTACTTTTTGAATACAACACTAGACTTGACCTTATCTTCACAAAATATATAGGAATATATGACTTTGTATGCATGTGTATAGCTCCTTTTTGTTATTGTACATTAGGTACAAGTAGTAAAAGTAGAAACAAAATCCAGATAATTTGTTTTTGGTAAACTCAGCTAATGCCCCTTTAAGTTTGTGTCATTATTAAAGATAGCAAAAATACTAAAAGACAAATTACAACTTCACAGAAAGCAGAAACATTAATGACAACAAAATTTACTCTTTATCAAGGTTTAGACTAAGTGGTAAATACATATTGAACCCAATACTGAAATATGAGTATGTACACTATCTAATATCCTAATGTTTTTAAGTAGCATTAGTTGTGTTTACCCCCCAAAAATCGGTTTTTTCTACTTTTCCTTCTCGAACAAATAATAGCTATACACAGGCATCAAAATCTGATATTCCTATACATTTTATGAAAATGAGGTCACATCCAGTGATGAGTGCATATACAGATTGTAAGGTCGAATTATTCATTTGCAAAAGAATAATAACTAAGCTGGGATTTCAAGCAATTTTTCACCACGGAAATATATAGGAATGTAAGAATATCTATGCCTTTTTGTTATTATATATCAGTCTAAGTAGTGCAAAAGGAATTAGATTATAACTATGAAAAACAAAACAGTGAACATAAGTAAAACATTTGGTAATCAAAGCTATTTTTTCTAATTTCTAAAGACTAATTAATATATGAGCAATGGATTTCATCACTGTAATTATTTTAGGCAATAAAAAGATAAAAATGTCCAGATGCAGAGTAAACATCGGATGTTTTCGTCTCTAAAGCAAAGAAAAAACTGATGTTTATTGAATTTGGTAGTGCCGGATTCAAATTCGGTTACCATCAAAATATTATCTATTCAAATCCCTGGTTTTTATGATTGTGATATTGCTGGGAATATAAATTGTTCCGAATAGTATCTAATACGTGAAGCAGAGAGAGATACATACGAAGATAAAACATTGTCATACATACACAAGCTTCTGATCAAACAAAAGCCTTAACAATTAATTGGTATGTATATAACTTGAATAAGTCAGAAAACTCTTGTAACAAGACTCTATTTCATCAAAGTGCGATTTATTTCAAAACTTTAGTCTTTAAAGAGGCATTAGCTTTGTTTACAAAATAAAATAAATAAAAATTAATAAAAATTTTCTAATTTTAATTTTTTTTGTACTTTTACCACTAGTACTTGATATATAATAACAAATAAGAGCTATGCACAGGTATTTCTATATACATGTATTCTGTGAAAAGGTCAGGTCCAGTGTGGTATGCATATACAAATAGTAAGATTGAATCAATCAATTGCCCAACTGTGTTTCTTTTATTAAACAGTATTCAAAATACCTATAGAAATTTAAGAAGTTTCATGCCTGTGTATATCTCTTTTGTTATCATTTATGAATCTAAGTAGGAAAAAAGAGAGTATTTTTGGAGTAAACACAGCTAATGTGCGTTTAACTTACGTGGATATTTATTTACTTCAGAACTATATATTTAGTAAATAAATTGGTTTCTCGATAAAATATCGTTGCAAAAATTCCAATTCTTACATTAATAATACACATCACTTCGAACTCGTTAAGTGAAACGTTGTCTTCAAACATATAATATTTCATGATACCTCTATTCAAATACGTGACGCCTAGTTTTTTTTTACTCGTGTTTTTAGTCAGCAATTCATGTAGCAATATACTAATACTATAATATACTATAATTTACAACAGTCACTTAGATATAAGATATATTCTATTTGTTTTCATCTACCTAATATATATATATATATATATAATATATATATATATATATATATATATATATATATATATATATATATATATATATATATATATCATCTCTTTCTTCCAAAACATTAAAATACTAGAATAAAAAATATAGTTTCATTGGTCTTAAAGTCGGCTATTTATCATTTAAAATGTCTTTCTATATATATATATATATATATATATATATATATATATATATATATATATATATATATATATAGTTTTATCTATTTTTAAATGTTAAGAATGAATACAATTAATATACTATCAGTCATCGTTTTCGTTCAATTGCACTATCATTTTTCAAGACGCCAATGAAAATATTAATCTATTTATTTATTTATATCTTCATGCATTTAATCATTATATTCATTTGATCATTTAGATTGATGTTGATTTATTGCTGATCTGTAAATTAATACATTTTCTTCTTAATTCATTCATTAGGAAAACGAATATTATACATAATATTAGATTGATTTCATTGTTAACATTGCACAAACAGAGTATTTTAGCAAAACCCGAAAGACGGGGGAGAAAAAAAGGTAAAAATAGTACAATTAGTATGATAGGAGCAACTGGAAATGATATTCACTCCATATTACATGAGATAATATCATTACAGTAATATACACATGTATCAAATCATTGTTTTCAATAAATCTTAATATATATATATATATATATATATATATATATATATATGATATATATATATATATAATATGTGTGTGTGTGTGTGTGTGTGTGTGTGCGTGTGTATGTATGTATGTATGTATGTATGTATGTATGTATGTATGTATGTATATAAGAAAGGAAACGACATGTGTATTCTATTAAAGCGGACCCAGTGGGTTGAGCATCGCGCTTTCAGTCAGCGCAGGTACTTAAGCTAACTTTTGCATGAAATGTTCCCAAGTACTCTGTAACCGGGTTCTTTCCCGCTGCCACATAACTTTAGTATTGTTGAGTGTGACGTAACACTACATAAGTTCAAAAATATTCTAACAAACACAGTGTGTGTGTGTGTGTGTGTGTGTGTGTGTGTGTGTGTGTGTGTGTGTGTGTGTGTGTGTGTGTGTGTGATAATTATGTCTCTGTAATTACAGGTATGAAGCTATTTGACAGAATTATTTTTCCTCTATCAAATGCGTTGCATGTTCATACTAATGTGTCTTGACAACAATGAATACGACACGAATATATACAAAAACTGTTAACATGAGTATGAATTAAAGTTAAGTTGATGTCTGGTATTTAATCCATGCTATCTGTTGCCATATGAAATATTTCTTTTTATCTTGCGACATCTTGGTGTTACAAATCAAGAAACAGTATGAATATGCAGCAAGCCAAGAACAAAACAATATCGACATTACATTATTCCCTATACATCGTTGTCTCTCAGGGTTTTGCTGGGTTTGGTCCTAACCGGATCCCAGGTTGATTGTGTGATTACTGTGACCAGTTTATTTGTGGAAGTCTTGTCCAGTGAAGATGATTACCAATCTACAGTCTATACTGCGTAAGTGACATCTTGTATATAAAGACTCCCTGTCTGATGTGACTGTATCTAAGGTAGCCCAATAGTGTTTCCTGAATATTAACTGGTCTTTATTAAGCGACCCCCTGTCTTATGTGACCAAAATCTACAAGTTCCTTTGACAGTCACTTAAGAAAGTCTCAGACTGTATTTGGTTGATTGTGTATGCCGTAAAACAACAAACATACAGAAATCAACAGGGATATCTTAGTAACTCAACCCCCCCCCCCCTTAAGACACATTTGAACAAGGCTAAGTCAATGATATACAGAAGAGTCCATTGCTTATCAGGTAGGAGCTGATGAGTTACGAGAAGTTGGTGACCAAAAATAAAATCGAATTATAGATCCACCTAGTTTACACACACACACACACACACACACACACACACATATATGTATATATATATATATATATATATATATATATATATATATATATATATAATTCAAATTAAGACATTTCTAGCATAATTATCATTGAAAACTAAATTGAATAGTTACCATGAATTGTTGAGTAGTGGAAAACAACTTCCAAGATACAGTAATTTAATTATATCAGTATATATATATATATATATATATATATATAATATATATATATATATATATATATATATATATATATATATATATATATATATATATTCCAATAAAATTTATTGTCCTCCAAAGGGAAGTATCAGTATGGAAAAAAAAACCTAGAAAAACACTCAAATTTGACAAATTTTCGGCCACTTGGTCTTTATCAAGTGAAAGACGACAATATGTATATCAGTTACATAGTATTAAGTCTGCACAATACACAGCTCCAGTGCAATAAGTGTATATATATATATATATATATATGTATATATATATTATAGAGAGATTAAAATAACGATTTGAAAATGTCACATTTTTTTTTCTGTTAGCGTTTTCGCCTGTAGGCTCTATAGACAGAATGTCGTAGCTATGTAGTAATGTATTGTGACGTTGCGTAAAGGAAAAAATATATATATTAAATTGTTAAAATCAACACTGAACGGAAAATAATATTTATCGACAACATCTTCCCGCAAACACAAGATATCAGTTAATGTAAAACAACTTGATACGCAATAACATGACATCAAAATAGCGTGACGTCAAAATACCTTAATACACACACACGAGAGAGAGAGAGAGAGAGAGATTCGTCCAGAAAATGCATGTTCATTATGAAACGAAATGGTCAGAGACTGAATAAGTTTACTGTCTCTATTGATACTTCACTTATATAAGGAAAATACTAGTTAGTCTAGTCCAATCAAATATAATCAAACTATACATTATCAGATATATTTGTTGATATGAGACAGAAAAAATAAGGTGAGTTTCTTACCAACATAATATTAACCACAACACAGGAATGACATACGTTGAAACTGACAACTGTAATATGTAGAGAATCAAATATACACACAAGTGTACATAGCAACTGACAACAATAATTCATATCAAATGTTTAAATCCCATTAACTTCGTGAATTCTGATATCATCGAGGGCTTGATCATGCTGTGATCTAAGGTTTAATTTTTCTGTCAAAGACGTACGTTCATGTTGTATATAAAGTAAAGAACTATGTAATTGTAATGACGTGTAGAATTTCTAGACAGATTCGTGATTAATGCAATTTAACAATTTATATCAGTTTACCTTGTTAACAAGCTATTTACAGTTGTCTCTCAAAAGTCTTTTACATGGGAACTGCGGATTATATTATATTATATTATATATATATATATGTATATGTATATATATATATATATATATATATATATATATATATATATATATATATATATATATAAACATGGAATACATTGCTCAGTGTTTGAACATTTTGCATATATCATTTTATATGCTTGTTTAATTAAATCATTTATCTTATATTAATATAAGACGATAATATTATCTTAATTATCGTCGTTATCATCAACTTCGTCATAGTCATCATCATCATCATCATCAACATCATCAAATTAATCACATTCATCATTGTTGTCATCATCATCATAATCATCACCATCACCATCATTATCATCGCATTCATATTCATCGTCACCATGATCCCCATCGCCGTCGTCGTCATCGTTATCATCATCATCATCATCATCATCATCAAAGTTGTGAACTGTGTTCAGTTGGCATTAATGGTATATGACTGTTAACGATAAATTCAAATGCAAATGCAATTTCTCACACAGAGTTGTCGGTCCTTGCACTCCTCAACAATCTCTATCAACTTCTAAAAAGAAGTCCCAAAACACGTGGTCATGTAACCTGCAGAATATATATATATATAAAAAAAAACATATTGCATGTACACAGAGTAAGGAAACATTTCGAAAAATATGATCCCTATATTTATATCCATTTTTTCAAAAAGTATTTTTACCTAAAATAGTATTTTACCTAAATATATATGCAAAAATATCGAAATCTTATAAAATATATACTAGATATATATATTTAGCCAGAAAATGGCAGGAAATGAGACGTTGACAGAGATTGTTGAGGAGTGCAAAGACCGACAACTCTATGTAAGAGACTGATGCAAAGCAGTGAGTTTTTTTTTTTACCAGAATTCAATTTATTTCCCCAAACTTAAATACCGTCAATAATTGCATCTAGGATAACGATATGGCAAACGAAAAGACAATGACGTAACAGTGTCTTCAGCAAGAGAAAAAATAAACTGCAATCAAAGCCATATATACACTGCATTTGCAGATCAAAAACAAAATCATTAAGCCTGCAATTTTAGGTACATTTGTTTTAGATTTAAGTGTATTCCCGTGTAGGTCATTATATTGTTGTAATCCAAACCGGGAATCGAACCTCTGACCTCCCGCATGCTAGACAAGCGTTCTAACCATTAAGCTAACAGTCCGGACGTTAGGCTCAAGGGCTTAACGCTGTCTACATTTCACTACACTCCATCCACCTTATTTTGAGGTCCTTTATTCAGATCTCAGATCCTTATTTCCCATTACGTCTTACGGTGCCTATCACTCATGTGAGTGATCGAAATTCAGCCTGATTCGTTATTACCCTGTGACAAAAGCGCTGTGTTACTGAACTTTGTCTCTCTATATATGAAATGATGGTATATCGAGCAGGCGCTAGCATATAGGATCATTTGGAGACATAAATAACTTATCAAGTTGCTCAGTTAAAAAAAAGCATTCGCATGAATAAAGTGTTACACAAAACTGGTCACCTAAAAATGTAAATTGACAGTTTTTTCTCCAAAGATAAAATTAAAACTTGGTTATATCAGCGATATGTAAAGCTTGTTACTAGGCTTGATATATCGCTGGTTGTTGTGCGTGTATATCATTTTCTTATGTAAACCTGGAAAAAAAAACGTAATGGTGTTTAAATCTGTCATTCCTGTCTGAGCCAAAATGTTTTTTAGATAATGTTAATGATCCGTAAAAGTACATTGCTAATTAAATGACTGTGCAGCTTGAGAGTCGTTGTTCAATGGGGATTAACATGGCAAGACTTGATGCGTTATCCATCTGCCTTCTTTACCAATATTTCCGTTTTATGTCGTTGTGCTGTTATGGAAACCGTCTAAATTTGAAACATGGTGTAATTTGAACAGCTGAGGAATAATGTTCATCAAAGTCAACCATATTATCATACTCAATACACGTGTATATAAATATGGGTACCGTACCGATTGCCCCACTTTTTTATAAGAATACATGTACCAGTAAAGCGGGTTAAAATATTTGTGTGGCAATCTGTAGAAATTTTGTGAGAGCATTTGTGGGACAACCAGGAAAACTGTGTGACAACCAGGATTTTTTTTTTTGTGGGACATCACAATCGGGAAAAACTTTGTGGGGCAATCAGGGGTCCGTTTATCGAAAGGTCCTAAGTCTTAGACTTGGTCTTAGGACCACACTTACGCATTGTGATCGACTTAGGACCAGCGACTTATGACTTTATGACTACCCAGGGACTGTGCATAGACCTAACTTATTTTTTTTAATTTGTCATAATTTATCTTTGTAAACGTAGCCGGTAAAATATTCATATCATGTTACCACTTTTTGATTTACCAGGGGTTTTACCAAAAATTGGAAACATGGTATTATGTTTCCACTTTTGGTAAAATCCCTGGTAAATCAAAAAGTGGAAACATGATACCCATAAACTATCAAGATCTTATTCGAAAATACATGTATGTAAAAATGCCTTAAGGCTTGAGTCTTAATCCTAATTGTCATGGAACTTCATGGAATTTCGTATTTATGTCGTAAGAACTCTTCCCTCAACCGCTGGTCCATTGGTTTTCATCAAATAAAATATCAAAAGTAAGAAGCTCCCTTAACCAGCGATATATAAAGCTTTATAAAGCTGTAAATTATGAAATTGTTTACACCAAGTCATTAATCAAAGTGCTTGTTTGCTTACTTTAAATTGTTATTTTGCCTCGAAAATCGAAGCCATTGTGATTTTTTTACGGAAACTCAAACGAGTCACTGGCAATATTTCCGAATACTGGTTATAATCGAACTCATTCTGGATCTTTATATATATATATATATATATATATATATATATATATATATATATATATATATATATATATATATATATATATATATATATATATATATATATATGTGTGTGTGTGTGTGTGTGTGTGTGTGTGTGTGTGTGTGTGTGTGTGTGTGTGTGTGTGTGTAAAGCAATGAAACTTTGGTTAAAATTTTGAGGAAACCAACTCTCGTTACAAACAGGATAGTAATCGGACAATATACCAAAAACAGAACTTTTCAGAAGGACCTAATAAGATCCGTTCACGATCTTCGAGTAGGGCATACCTAGATCAATACCAATATAAACCCCCCATCCCTAAGTTAAGAGAGTTTATCGAATCTCTTACAGAGTTGTCGGTCCTTGCACTAGGACCGTAAGAAGCTAATAATAATAGCTTTATATATCGCTGGTAAGACTAAGAGATTGTTTTTTTTTCCTGCAGGTTTCATTGAGCATATTACGATCTGAAACGATTTTTCCGAGGTCCTGTGGTTGAAGTCGGTCAACACTCTGCCATTATCACAAAAATTATTGTAAATTTTTAAAATGATGATTTCGATGGTTGGTCAGATTTAATCCGGATCTATGCCTCCGCGTTGGTTTTTTCTTTTTCTACATCCCGGAAATGGTTGTGAAAACCGGAAGCACATGTTATACTAATGTGAAAACACAAAATAAGGTAGCCTAGCTCAATCAAGTAAAATGGGAAAGAAAGGAAAGACAGGAAAGTCAAGAAGGGATAAATTTTACCATCTTGCTAAGGAAACTGGTGAGTAGATTTCAAATTTATTTGATCGAAACATAGTTCTGAAATTTCATGAAAGCCAAGGATTTCATGAACATGAGTTATGACTGATCTCAGAGTGTGAATCTAAGACTAAGCACCCAAACTCTCCTTTTTATGGACAGTTTGACATCAGATCTACCTTTGGTTAAAAAAGAGAAAAAAATATCCATCTCCTAGAGTCTTGCGATTTATAAACAGTTTTGAAGTAATTGTAATAAACTAAAATTATAAAGAAAAATAAATTTCTCAGATTCTTAATTTTATGTATATATATATATATATATATATATATATATATATATATATGTATATATATATATATATATATATATATACAGAGAGAGAGAGAGAGATTTTCACAGCAACATTTGGATTTGTTTAACTATGTATTTATCCACAGGCTACTGACATTACCAATTGAAATGGCATTTAATATTCTTGACTTCTTGTTATATCTATTTATTCTTGCATGTACATGTATAATAAACTTATTTTATTATATAAATACAATACATGTAGCTAAAACAAAAATACATATGGGCTTCTTGCGATACTAACTCTTAACACTTTAGTGACCACAGGTGGCTTTTCACCCCTGTTGTGGTTTGATTTTGGCTCCTTGTGTTTGAGGGCATGTGCCAATTAATTTACTTTAGTACACTTGTACCTGATACTTGATGTAATCCGGCTTATCATCGACCTCTTGATGTTCGCTTTACTGTCTCTAATTTATTACTACATACATTGTACAAAGTTCGTCAATCGTTTAGGGCTGTCATTGATGAGAAATTCTATATTGATAAGTTAAAAAGTATCAATATGTCTATAAATCAAATAATTTGGTACTTCTATGAATGCATTCAAAATAAATATATTCATTGTAATATTTAGTTGTTTTATTGTATATTTGACCATCTGAAAATAAAAAAAGCAATCATTGCAAGGTAAACATTATTTACTTGAACAAATTGAATAATTAGAAAAAAATATATAACATAGTTCAATAACATGAAGTAAAACAAATGTAAAATTTTGGAAATTGTAAAAGAAATTACATCCTGTGAAATGCATAATGAAATGTATTGATACTTTAAAAGTGAATCGATTATCATATCGAATCATTTTGTATAATGATATATCGATATCGAGTCTATCAATGACAACCCTACATTCATTTTCATTCTTTGATGAATCATCTTGAAAATAATATTCTGCATCTTCATATTTCTCATCTCCTTTTTCTGCCTATAACTTCTTTCCCATCACTTTCTCCTGACCATCTTAAAAATTTTGTAGTGCATTGAAAACAGGGAGATGAATAAATATAAGCAGACTTGCTTTTTATTCAAATCCCTAATTGTATTGCATAACTTGTTTACATGTATATGAAACAATTTCATTTTCAAATAAATACTGTTTAAACCAACAAGAATACATGAGTGGCATATTATTTTAACACCATTTTGTCAGCGACCTACATGTTTATCATTGCTGCCATCTGAAATTTGGTCATTTGCTTATATTTTGTTTTCAAAAATCAATACTCTAACTTCTAAGGCATTAAGTTTTGTCGGTCATGCCATAATATCATTTATTAGTATTATAGACATGAATTCCACTTAATTACCCATCACTTTTGTGTACATATCACCTTGACTCCATAATGTACATTGTATTTGTAAGAAAATCTTATTATATATACATGTAAATGCTTGCTGTTTTGCTGATGATAAAGTGGTTGAAGGATGTGACATTCCAGATAAGAGAAACCGTACTACGATTCAGATTGCCAACCAGTCATTAATCTTTAATTTGACAATACATTAAGTCAATCATACTGGTGTTGATGTGTATGTCTTTGTTCATATGCATGTACAAATCAATACATTACAGTGGAACATGTCATTACAGACCACTCGTGATTGAAAAACCACCTTTCTTTTGAAACCACATTTTGAAAACCATATGCCTGCAATTAAATAATCATATATACATCATAAAACCTCCTTTTGGAGACCACCTGTTGTGACTTGTGAGAGACCACATTTCAATGCGAGGAAGGGTAATCTCAAGGCAGGTTCTACTGTAGATCAACTTGAAACTTGTGAAACTGAAGTCTTCTGTATCTTTCTAATAGCAATTTCATGGATTTTTTTTTTTTACATGTACATGTGTACAGTGTACATTTCAGGAATTTTCTACCCTGTCATACGGGACCTAAGTAAGGACCCATTCCAAATACAAAAGCACAGCATTTATCCCAGTGTGAAGTCAGAATTTCCCAAATGAAGAAAATGGCAATGAATTAGAAGAGATTCTTGTATTTTCACATAGTTTTGTATATTTCTAGATTTCCCAATTTCAAACGGGCCAGGCGCCATTCCTAAAAGAGTGTGGAAAATCGCTGGCATGTATTTGTACTAACAGCTAAACACTCCATTAACAATTAATCATTGTACTTTCAATTATTAGGTTACAGAGCACGTTCCGCTTTTAAGCTTATACAGCTGAACAGGAAGTTTGAGTTTCTGCAGAAGTCTCGAGTCGTTATCGATCTTTGTGCAGCGCCTGGAGGTTGGCTACAAGTCGTTGCGGAGAACACACCAGTATCAAGTCTGATTATTGGTAAGAATTCAAAATATAACTAAAGATGTTCTGCATGTTTATGCTATAAAACCATCTTTAAGCATTCTCTATCCATGTAGCATAATGAATTGACCTATTATAACCTTAAAAATCATACCATTAACATACTTTGGTGTTTAAAGTGTTCAAATATTATCAATGTGTCTTGCCTATATTTGTAAATCACCTAAAAATGTGCTTGTAAGTAAAACATTATTTTCCTATGTAGTTTTGGGGTCCATTTACAGGACCCACTCCCACTGTGAAAAATTACCAATTTTGAGTTTCAAAATAAAGAACAATTATCTTCAAACAAATGTCTCAAATTAGGTTTCTCTCCCTTAGTTCAAACATTGCAATTTTTTTTTTTTGACCCTTGGTTCAGAATTTTGGGGGAAGGGAAATCTCGGATATTGCATCCCAGTCGATCCAAGATAATCTGCTATTGTTTCTCAGTACAATTTGGAAAAAAAATGTTAAAAATATTACTCATAATGTGTCATAATCATTTAATGATTACAAGTGATGATAAGAAAGAAAGCATATACAGTAAAACCTGCTTTTAGTGACTGCCTTTGTATAAATACCCCTGGTCACAAAGACAGTTTTTTTTTTTGCTGTCCCCAATAGTACCTACAATTTGTGTACAATATATAAAGACCACCTCCCTATAAAGACTGGTTTTGCGGTCTATGGGGATCTTTATATACAGATTTTACTGTATATTTAATCTTAAAGAATCGGTCAGGGCTCGACATTAACACTTGTCCACCTGTCCTTGTCCAGGTGAAAATTAGCTCGGACAAGTAAATCTTCCTAAGCACTTGTCCGAGGGGACAAGTTAAAATAATCAGCAATATTTATAATTTGTTATTTCAAACTTTAACTAAATTGATTAGTATCCATTTAATGTATGATTTAAAAGTGAAGCTTGAATTACTCGGATAAACATCGTTGTAGTTTTATCTTCCTATGCATAAACATAGATAGACGTTAACTTAGATAAAATCATAGTATAGTAGATGCAAATGTAGAGTCATGAGGTCTTCCGAGTAATAATCACTTAAACGTTTGTCATCTATGCGAAATTAATAGCTTTTGAGGCTGCAGTGACCCTGATTTGATTACATATTTTACCTGAAACATGGGTTTCACTTTGACAACGTATTGGTTTACGACTGATAAACAAAATAATACTGAAAACTGCCTTCAAAGAAACAAAAGAAATAAAGAAAGATAAGTTGAAATTGAGAGCAGTTTTAAAACATTCTGCAATCAATCTCCCAAGATCACGCTTCCATTGATAAGAGTTTGTTTATTATAACAGTGTAGATCTAATTATTTTGAAATGTGGAAATGTGGACATTATTGTAGTGTGTGAATACACAAACTTGTTTTCTTTTCTTTATTTTTTTTCTATTGGTAACATCTCTATCATTGTTGTTGCTTTTATTTTTTAACGTATGATGAATATTCTTGTACCTAGTAGGCCAGATGTTTTTTTTATTTTATTTTTTTAACTTTTAGATTAATTTTTTTTTTTGTAATCTTATGATTTTTTTTTCTTTGTAAATTACGGACAAGTAGATTTGTGATTCAGACAAGTTACTTTTGACATTACTTGTCCAACTGGACAAGTGAAAAAAATCCTTAATGTAGAGCCCTGTCAATGGCACCCAAAACTTTCAAATGAACCCTGTTTTTAATTAAGTGGGTATCCATTGTAACCCTTGATTTACATGTATGTGAGAGCTCTGTTTGTTTTGTTTTCCTCACTTGTTAAACTTCTCTTTTAACATTATTACATTGACATTAAAAGACAGAATATACAGTAAAACCTGCTTTAATGACCACCTGTGTATAAAGACCACCTGGTCGCAAAGACTTTTTTGTTGCTGTCCCCAGTAGCACCATTTGTGTACAAATCAACCTCTATATAAAGACCACCTCCCTATAAAGACCAGTTTTATTGTGTCCCTAAGGAGTTCGTTATATACAAGTTTCACTCTTATGAATTCACTTTTTTATTTTCATATTTGTAGGAGTTGATTTGGTGCCCATTAGACCCATACCTAAAGTCAGCACATTTCAAGAGGATATCACTACTGAGAAATGTCGACAGGTATTTATTTAAGTGTAACAACTGGAGTTAAAAAAAATCAGTGGAAGACTTTTTCTACTGGACACAAATGTTAACAGAAAATCATTTACCTTGAGTAGCAGTATGGATCAAGGTGCTAATACAGGGATTTCCTGCTACATTGTACTTACATGTACCATGGTAGAATGTATCTTGTATGTTTATTGTTGATTTAACGTTAGGAATGACTTCTCAAAGCCCTTTCCACATGTCGCAACTACCCCGGTGACTCCGGTTGTCTCTAGTGTATGCATTTCAGAGATTTGATATACATGTAGGTCCCACAAATTTAACCAATGACGTCAAAATTATTAGACACTTGTGCTATGCAGACATTTAATCTGTGTTGCCTCTCAAAGTACAGTAGCAGA
Source organism: Atrina japonica (assembly GCA_030159075.1). Lineage (NCBI taxonomy): Eukaryota > Metazoa > Mollusca > Bivalvia > Pterioida > Pinnidae > Atrina > Atrina japonica. The sequence continues at coordinate 733,389 of BROG01000124.1, forward strand.
CATTTACTACTTATTCGTAATCTAGGTAGCAAAATCTTGCACTATGTAGCATTTTGCAAGTGCAGCTTCCAAGGTACAATTTACAATATACCCCATCAGAATTTTGTTGACATTGATTGACATTCACCAATAAAAAAAACTACAATTATGATTTGTTCCATTTGTTTGTGCTAGTGTATTGTCTGATTCACATAACTTGGCAGGATGGAATATCCTTTTGATTATCAAAAGGATGATTCTACTCACTTTTGGGTTAAGACAACCTGCATGGGTAAAAAAGTTTTATTCATCACTGGGTACTCTCTTATGTATGGTGACAAGTAGGAACGATCATCCTCGTCGGTGTAATTGAATTTTGATGCAATGCTTTATTACCTAAAATTTAAACTCGTCCAGGTCAAGAACGGGTTCAAAAGACTCCACCCGCCAGGTTATACGGATTTTACTGTATCTGCAACAACTCGGTTATGACAAACTTCACAAAAATAAAAACACATTTTATTCCTCACTGGATACTGAGTGGTATGGTGACAGGTAGGAATGATTTCTCTTGCCAGTGTAATGCCAATATCGTTATCCTTTATTACCTAAAATTAAAACTCGCCCAGGTCAGGAAATGATTCATGAGACACCACCCTGCCTGTTTATATTGATTTTACTATACTCAGTAAAAAACAGAAAACATTTGACTTTGGGAATGAAAGTCACATGGTTGATATTGAATGGAGGTCATAAGGTCACAACAAGCATGACAAACATAATACCTTTCAGAACACTCGTTGCTTTGATGTAGGTCTCATGCACTTCACCTATAGCTAATGATGTTCTCAATATATTATCCCTTCCAACACTGCAGACCATAATAGGCTGGTCTAAAACAATAACAAAGATCATACCACTTAGTTACATAGGGGTGAAAGGTTCAGTAAAAAAAAATTTCACGACGAGATATGACAACAAAAATTAATTTCAATAAAAAAAAACCATTAAATCTATCATATCTATTATTACAGACGCTGAGAAAAGAGTTACAGACCTGGAAAGCTGACGCGGTGTTAAATGATGGCGCACCGAACATAGGAAAGAACTGGCTGCATGATGCTTTTCAACAAGGTGAAATTACCACCCACCCACCATCCGTAAAGTTGTAGTGGATGTACTTGTACTTGTTTAGCAGTGTCTCTGTGGATTTACTGCAAAAAACTTTCAGTCTGTAGTGTAGTCTTGATATGTTGTTCAAATATGACAATGTTATACCAATGTTAAAGGAGCTTCCGCTGTGTTTACCCCCCAAATTATTTTGATTTTTTTCTACTTTTACTGCTTGTAGTTGTAGGCCTTCTTGATGTACAATAGCAAATAACAGGTTAGGTTAGGTTGATATGATATACGATAACTTACATTCCTATATATTTTGTGAAAATTAGGTCCATTGTAATATATTCATATACAAATAGTAATGTTGAGCTAATCATTCACAATTGAAAAAGTGTCAAACCTGTTTCTCAAGCAATTTTCACAAAATTTATAGGAATGGAAGTTATTGTATATCATATCAACCTAAGTAGTGAAAAAAAAAATTTTGTTTGAAAAAAAAAACACAGCTAATGCCTCTTTAAGGTTTTGGTTAAACTTTTGTAATTGCTCTCCATTCACTTAATAATTGGTTTAACCCATTAACCCCTAAAGACATATTTGGACTGGTCTGAGTCATTGGTTTACAGCAGAGTCCATTGTTTATTAGGGGATAATTAGTTGTCAACAGGTAAGGCATACATCATACATCAATACAAGCCACATTGAATAATTGAAAGAAAATAGTTTCTGATCTTATTTGTAATGTGTTCCGATTTTATGTCGCCAATGTCAAAGTTCAGGGGACATGTTCTTTGTTTGTTTGTTGTTCAGTTTATCTGTAACTTTGATCGTTGTTGATTGTCTTCTAAATTTAGAATATAGAAATATTTATAACGGATCTAAGCAAAATTAAACATGACATTAGAGAGAATTATTTTCCCTATAAGTCTAAACTTCTTTATATTGATAAATGTCTAAAATATAAAAAAAAAATATATATATACAGTGGAACCTGACTTGAGATTATATACATACCTGCCAACTCTTCCGATTTTTTCGGAAAAATTTCCGCATTTATAAAAAAAATTTCCGCCTTCCATGAAGTCTGATAGAAATTCTGCATTTTAATGCAATGTTAAGTATTTCCAGATTTCTGTCCGTTTCCGACTCTAGTATTATTGAACCTTGACATCCGCATGATAAATTTCAAATGGCGGCAAACAACATCAAACGTGTGTGTTTCAAATATCTCTTGTTGCCAATGTTGATGGTCTTGGTGTGGATGAAAATCATGTCAAAGAAATATTATTATCAGAAATTCAAGGAAGATTACAAGAGTTTTCCGGGAAAATTTTTGTCAAAATTTGGGGAAATCTATGCATATTTTTCCAATGCACATGCCGCGACATGGAGGCCTAACAGGCTAACGCCAGAACACGGTAACCAATGAATGTCAAACAACATGTTGGAAAAGAAACCCAAAAGGATTAATTCTGGAGAAGCAAAGTAATTCTAAAAAAGTACTATTGCTTGTGGGCTGGGGGTGTGTGCGTTGGAGCCTTATGGCGGCCCCAAACCTGGTCATTAAATATTCCTCATTTTCATGTCCGAAAGTTGGCAGGTATGTATATACCACCCATTCTGCAACTGAAATGTGGTTTCTCTAGACAGGTGGTCCCTTAAAAGAGGATTTATTTTACATAGTTATTTAACCATGTGGTTTTCAAATTTTGGTCTCAAAGGCAGGTGGTCTTTTATTGACAGAGGTCTCTCAACACAGGTTCCTCTTTATATGCATAAAAATCCTCATTGAAATGTAGGCCGCTACAGGTGAAATCAACATTCCTTATAAAGTTAGCCACTTTTTATGACAAATGCGTTTATCAAACATGTCTGCTTACTAACGATATTTTTGTATCTTCCGAATTGATTCTATAAGATCATATCGTGCATATCCGCATTTCTTTTACAGCCGAGCTGACTCTTGAAGCACTGAAATTGGCAACAGACTTTTTACGAAAAGGAGGATGGTTTGTTACCAAGGTGTTTCGTTCCAAGGATTACAATGCCTTGATGTGGGTTTTCCAACAATTGTTCAAAAAGGTTCATGCCACAAAACCACAAGCGTCTCGTAACGAGTCTGCCGAAATCTTTGTCGTCTGCGAGAAGTTTCTGGCTCCCGACAGGATCGATCCAAAGTTTCTTGATCCTAAGTTTGTTTTTAAGGATGTGGAAGATGAACCGAAACAGACAATAAATCTAATTCATCCAGAAAAAAAGAAAAGGTATGTGCTCTGTAAAGATAAATGTCAATATCGTACAGTGCAACTTCTGAAAAACGGATCCTTTTAAAAAACGATCACTTCCTGATACCGATCATTTTGACAGTTGAAGTCAGGATTTTTTCCTTCCAATTTCGAGTACAAAGTAAATTCTGAATACCTGTCCTTGTAATTTCTGCACTTACAACAGCTTGTAAGTACACATGTACCGGTCTTTTTTACTCGACAATTTTTCAATCATGTGGTGGCGGCCAGTCTTTAATGTTGGAGAAGAGAACCCGGTTACAATGTACCCAGAAAGAGAGACCACTGGCTTTCCGCAAGTAAACTGGCAAACTTTCTCACCACAAAAAGCTTAGGTTCCAGTGGGGCTTGAACCTGTGCTGACCAGAAGTGAAAGACTTCATGGTTCAAAGCACAATGAACTACTCGGCCATTGGCAGGGGCTGAAAATTCCTTAAGTCCAAGATCCAGGACCTACATATTTTACTTTCGGATCCTGACTCCTGCTTTGTGGGTCTGAGGACCTAAGTCTGAATCAGTGAATGATTATTCTGTCAGATTCTTTCTAAACTTTATTTGTTTCCTTTGTAAAGTTCAATTGTCATTTTCTAATTTGATTTTGTGGCAGTTTTTGGTATGTGATTTTGTGTTCCTATAGCAGTTATATGTATTGATTACCGTAATCGGCCGTGTATAATCCGCATTTACGTATTATCCGCAACCCCCACTTCAGCATCAATTTGGAGAAAAAAAGGAGTTCGTGCATATAATCCGCATCGACTTTTGTCCACGGCCGTATGGCCGAAAAATCATCGTTGATTATTATTGTGTATAAGTGCAGTATTACGATCGGAAATATTTTCCTTCTCAGATCGGTATTTGAAGAAATAGATAAATATTTATGTTTTTATAAATGAGATTTAATTATATCAATTTAATGTCTTGAAATAAATAACAAAAGATATCAAAACATCAGTCGAAGTCTTTGTAAAATTACATTCCGTTAATTACAGCACAATCATTTGCTTTTGCTGGCGTTGGATGTATTAGAACAACATTTGAAATAGATATTATATTTGCGGGAAATCGGCGACATAAAAGTTTGTAACGAAATTAACGGCAAGCACTTGTACACAAGCGATCTATATATCCAAGAATACGCGTGTATAGCGTAATTATTGAAACAAAGGGATTTTTACAGATTCCTGTATACTGTCGTCTGTTACACGGATTATGAATGGAGACATATACAACAAACATTAATTACTTGGTGTGGCATTGTGTTATTTTACACCTTTTATCATGCTTTCAATTTAAAATTAAATCATCGCTGTATAATTGGCATGTTCCGTAACTTAGCACTACACTGTAGATGTACTGTAGTAAGAGAGTTACCGGTATATACCTTTTGTACGAATTGTGTAAAATAACATTCCTCCACAGAACAAAACACCCAGAAAACATTGTTTTATTTATTAATGTATAGTCATTATCTCAAAACAAACAATGCAAAACTGCATAATATGATATAAATGGGAAAATACGAAACTACAAGATACTACATATTTGCTTCCAGTTAGCCCCCTCATTTACGGTGACAACATGGCTGTTCGCTTCGTCGTTCACCAGCGTGAAATAATTATTAGCATTCTTGTTGAGAAATTTTTCAATAATAACAAAACTTTATGATGAATATAAGCAACAGGTACAGTAATTCTGTTTTCTCACCAAACATCGCAACTAGGCTAGCTTTGCACAGGCACTTGTTATGCAATCCACCGATTACAACACCCTGGATCAAGGGATTGCATTACACAAGTGCCTGTATAGTCTAACCCATTGTAAACTGAAACACACAAAAATAAAAGACAACAAGGATTTATTCACTGTCAATGTAGACGCATACAAAAGCAATGAACAATGGAATAATGATGATATACATTGACTCATACATGTTATTACGAAAAAACTTTGTCAGAGGACCACCCACATCGAATCTCATGCAGTAGTTCCTGCGGAAAAAATGTCCTAAGATTCTGTAGTACTGTATTATCCCACCCCCCTGCCTGAGACCAAAAGTAAAAGAGTGCGGATTATACACGGCCGAATACGGTAATTATATCAAAAGTCTGACTTGGATTTATTGTAATTGGACCCATATGTTAGAGGACCGAACCCAGACAAAATTTAACAAAAGTCCTGGACCCAAGCATCTGAAAGAAAATTTTCAGCCCCTGCACGGGGGCACCCATCTTGTTTTAAATAATGAGATTGTTACTGGCTTCCATGTTTCTACAAACAGATAATTACGACATTGATCTTTTTTCCTTTTCAGACAGAGAGAGGGTTATGCTGAAGGGGATTACACTCTTTTCCACACATTATCAGCTTCCAAATTTATACAGAGTGAAAATTTTACAGATTTATTGGCTGAAGCTAGTGAGGTATGTAAGTTCCAGTGGCGCATAATTTGTACAGGTAATCCATTTATCCCTTGAAAAACAGGGACTCTACTTACGATCAGTAACATAGGCCAGTCCATGTATGACTTGAGGAGTGAACTGGTTAAACCTTTCAACCCCACAGACCAAAATAGACAAGTCTAAGGCCATGTAAAAAAAATATTCTGGTTCTCAGACAATTAGCCTTCCAAAATGGGCAAGGTAGGTAGGTATTTTATTTTTATCAATTTATTGTTTATATACCTTGAAGGCAAGAAAATAAGAAGACTTTGTGTAACAAAAAAATGTCTTTTATTGAGACCTTCAATAAATTGTAACAAAAAGTTGTGTGATTGTCCTGTTCACTTGGTTTTACAACTGAAATAAAATATAAAATAGCTAAAGGATTATATATTTATCAAAAAAAGAAAAACTACAAGAAAATTAATAAAATGCATCATTATATTTATCATCAATCATTATCATTACTATTTTACAAAGCTGTACAAAATGTAACTACATGTACTACATATCTAAAAATCAATGCAAATTCCAACAGTTTCATTTTTGAAAACAATAGCTATCCATTTTTATGTATTTTATTAAAACTTTTATGTACAGAAACTAATTTCACTTTTATTATTCACCTACATTTAATTCAGATTTTAAAAATTTTATACACTATATAGTGTTATATGTATCATCATTTTAACACATCCTGAAATTCAGTTCCGTTCGGTATCAATTCTTTCATTCAGAACTCAACTTCCACTTCCTCCATAAACTGCAAGCAACAGCAGAAAACTGTGTTTCTAATTGGGTTTTAGAAATGCATTTTGAACTACAAATAGAAGGGAATGGATCATTTCCGAAACTTAAGCCTTTTGAAATGACTGACATTTTTATTTGCCACGCGGCGGTGATTCTTTTATGAAATGTGAATAAAATGATTTCATTGGCGATTTCTTTTTGCGTGCGGCGGTGTCTGAGAACCAGAAGTATTTTTTTACTTGGCCTAATACAGCAGAAAAGAGCATGCCATCTTAGGAACTTGAGGGGTGTAAAGGTTTACCTTCATCTGTAGTTTGTCTGTTCTTCATTGTACAGAAGAGAAAAATGACTTTACTCTTCTTTTATATTTTAATTTTTTTGACATTCTTTGAAAATACAAAAAAATTCCATTTTTTTTATGTTTAATTTTGCTATACACCGCTTGTGCAGGTCTAATAGTAGAGCACTTGACTCACAGTTGGAAGTTTCCAAGTTCGATTCATAGCACTGGGTCATACCAAAAACATTTTTTTGAAAAAATGGCAGTGACTGTACCTTTACAAAATGCTCGACATACAAAATTAACGTCACAGGTCTTTCAGGTGATTCCTGTGTCACTGTGGGAGTGGCACATAAAGGAATCCCCCACTCTCATTAGTGTCAGTCCATAGCACTGGTCAAAATTTGTGGCACTTCACTTAAAGCTGTTGACATCTCCATATAAGTGGATTTTTTTAGCCGAGTTTTAAAACAACAATAAAACTAATAATTTCACAAGATAATAAGATCATGAGAAGGACAAACAGAAAAGGTTAAACTTTTTGTTTGGACAGACAGACAGACAGAATAAAAGCCCAGATAGACTGGGCATGATGAAAGTAATTGATTTTCCCCAGATCTTGGATCATGGAAGTATTATGATATTGATTAATAAAATGTTATACGTATGTGTGGAGTGGATAAGAAAATCTGAACTCGAATGGTAAGAATCTGATTATCCAATATGAGGGTCTCCCATGGATTGGACTTTCCGATTCTTTATATATATATATATATATATATATATATATATATATATATATATATATATATATATATATATTATTTATTCTAGAAAAACTGAGCCTGGAATTTTTACACCCCCCATACATCTCCACCTGGCTAGGGAGTAAGGGGTTTGGCTGGCTCATACTATCTTATATGTATTTACATGTACACATAAACACACAAACATACTCCACCATCCACTTGAACATTATATGAACAAGAAAAAGAATAGAAAAGAAAAAATAATAATAAACAAGTAAAGAAACACATCTCTCTCACCCTCAGTTAAACACCTTGCATGCACACTCTCAAATTTTTCACAAAACATTTATTTATTACATTGTACACATAATGAGGTTGAAAAGAGTTAAAGACAGCTTTTCACTAAATCCATGACCAAAAAATTCAGGGTCCATGATGAAATTTAACTTAAATAACTATTTAGGATATATAATATAACAAATTATATATATATATAATTATAGGGGGAAGTGTACTGATTATTCTGTATCTACAAGTGTACTACATGTATAACAATGAATATGAAATACATAAATATGAATCACATGTACGTGTATCAATTAATATATCACAAAATACAGATTCAGATTCTTACCACGAGGGTGGAGATTTCCCATTCCATTCAACACACCCGTGTTTGATTATTTTTCTCCCATGGTGCTCCAGACACATGTTTTTGCACATAAATAAAATCTGACGCAACTTTTTATGCCTAGTGTTATTATTGCCTACATTATGAAATTATATTGCGACGTCATAGCGCAGTGTAGCTTATCTACATACTGTATGTGTATTTCAATTAGTGCACTCATATTTTAGCGCTCTCAGGGGGGGGCGTATACTTATTAGCGCAATCTTGAAATTGTGCAATTTATTTTATTAGTTTTGTTGTGTATAAAGACAGGACGGAGAAATTTTAGCGCTGCCCTTGAATTAGCGCAATGACTTGAACGCCAAAGGCGCTAATGTTAGAATACCACGAAAATAAGTACACATACAGTACTATGATGTGGACAGAGAAATTTTGGCTTGTCAAAACAGTAGATATGCCTGTCCATGGTGGTAAAAAATATGTTTCACTGACCACAAGGGGTTGAAGAGTCTGAAAAAAATGTAGAAATAAAATAAATGAATAACTTTAAAGAAAATGAAAGGTGCAAATGTGTTAGATAGATCAATTTCATTTTGTAACTTGATTGTTTAGTAATTTTTTATTTTCATATTTTTATATTTTTTTCAAACAGATAGTCATTGATGAGGATGGTATTGCCAAGCACCCGGCAACAACAACAGAGATCAAAGCTTGTCTCTCTGATATAAAAGTTCTCGGCAAAAAAGATATCAGGTATTCTTTCACTTTTATCTCAAATTGTGATGTGTAGCCTCCCAAAGTTCAGTGTAACAAAATATTGAACTTCATTGATCCAGGGCTCACCTTAGACTGGGGAAATCTGTGAGTAAACAAATTAGCCAACCAACTATGTTTTTGCTAATTGTTATTACATTATCTCTTACCATCAAAATCATTCAGTCATATATACCAGACCGGGGACATGTATCAGCCTTCTAGGTTTTTATTTGAAAACGACTTACCAATGGATAAGTGACCTCTCAAAATTCACTTACCCAGACAGGAAAACTCACTTACCCAAAATAAAAATGTAAGTTTTATATAAAAACAGACTTAAAAGTGATACTGTAAAACAATCTATAAAACTTAATTTACAGTCTAAACTGTTTGAAGAGACCATCCATAAAAAAATATTAAAAAAGGGTCAAATAATTATGACAGGGGTCTCTTAATTCAGGATTCACAAAACAAAAATGGCTGAGTATGGATTTAAGACAAGTAAAATGCAACAGCAGAGCTCAGGAGAGAAAAAAAAAAACAAAAAAAGAGCGATATAATATATATAACAAACAAACATCTTCATGAATTTCATTCAAACTTTGCTTTACAATAACTATTTTCACTTTTATTATCGTTTTTATGATAGCGTTAAAACTTTGCTTTACAATAACTATTTTCACTTTTATTATAGTTTTTATGATAGCATTAAAACTTTGCTTTACAATAACTATTTTCACTTTTATTATAGTTTTTATGATAGCATTAAAACTTTGCTTTACAGTAACTATTTTCACTTTTATTATAGTGTTAAACGTTTTAACGTTCAGCGGCATATAGGGATCGTGCAGAATTCCGACCCTTCACACTATTTCTAAACTTTTGAAGCAATATAGTGCACTATAACTAAGGCTTTTTCAAGGAGATTAAGTGTGTCTTATTTCTATTCATGCATTTGTTATCGGCAATCTTTGAAGTTTGGAAAGTTTTAGAAATGTGTTATGGACACTACAGATTTTAATTGTCTAACAATTTCAGCTAGGGGAATTAAGGATTGAGGTCGCTGGCGTGATTGTGTACATTCTGAAGATAGATACTAAAATGTGCTCAAAATGTTGCATTCCCTAATGAAATTAATGAGAAGTTGATTTTTCTCTAAGTTGAATTTAGGCCGAATTCCTGCCCTGATTTTTTTTTGTAATCTCATCTTCTCTCTCTCTTGTTTTTATCAACTACATGTACTTTTTTGAGAAATAAAAACATGTTGAAATAAAAATATATAATAAAACTATCCAATTCTCTGTTTAAAAGTGAAAATCCTATTGAAATGCAATAAGAAACGGCTTCACACAATATTTTTTTTTTGAAAAAATCTTGTTTTATACGAAATATATAGTAAAAAATGATAATGTTTATAAACTTTTGACAAGTGTCTGTATCTTTTTTTATTAGTGCGATTCCAATATCTGAATCCAATATTATTTGCGATGTTTTGAATCGTAAGTGGTATGATGTCGACATATCCGCATATAATGATTTGTTCAGTGATAGAGCCTATATGAAGCAATTGTCAGGCTTTATATTTCACTGATCTTAAAATTATCAAGAATTTTAAAATTAGAATTCATTACTATACTCTGCAGTTATGCTTAATACAGGTGTGACACTTGATGTGTGTAGTCGCTAAATGGCTTGATACTGTGAAAAAAAAATCAAGTATCTACTGTGACTGTCGTCATGGTATATAGGCCTATGTGTTGTTGCTCTAGCTACAGATACAAGTTAACTTAATTTTGCCAGATGAAAAGGTTTGTTAGAGTGCATGTGTTCAATGCTATTGAGGCCATTCAGGCCTTTGATTATTCACCTACATTTAATTTTTACAACTTTCATACTATGTACAGTGTTATCATCATTTGATCAAATCCTGAAATTCAGTTCCGTTTGGTATCGGTTCTTTTATTACAACATGTACAAACTCAACATCCACTTCCTTCTTCCATTTACTGCTAATAACAGCAGTCAACACACAAAGTTTTCTTTGACATTTTTGGCCATGACGTAAAGACTAACACGTTTAATCGTCAACAATAATTACTTTAGTTTCTAATTGGCTTTTAGAAATGGGTTTTGAACTACAAATAATTGACTTTTATCTGAATTATTGCGTGAAGAATACTCCAACCGTAATTTCTGTGGAAGCGCTGGGTAAAATCGGAGAATTTTATATGTCCCTGGGACATACCCAGCATTTCCACAGAAATTACTCGAACCATTGTCTAGACATCGTCATAAAACCACGGTCCAGAATTGCTATACTGTGTAGGAAAGAGCATAGCAATTCTGGACCATGGTTTTACGACGATGGTGTCTAGATACGTACATCGCCAAGATTCTGGTATGATTATAAACTTTTAACAACAACCAGCTGGGCAATGATAATGACTCATTTTATGTCACCTAGCACAACTTTTACTCGCATTGGTGACTGGGTGACTGCTAATCTTATTCCCTGTTGCATGTATAGTGAAACCTGTATATAGGTATTGACCTTTATGAGCAGGTGACCCTTATACACAGGTTAAATTTAGTTGAAGTATGCAGTCCTTGGCCTTTATGTAATCCTTATATAGAGGTGGCCGCTATAGCAGGTTTTACTGTATTTGAACAGTGTCAGATAATATGTACTTGGAATGTAGTGCTTCAAAATTCACTTACTCACAGGTAAGTAGCATTCAGTTTTTCAGATACCCAACCTCATTTTTCTCTTACCTCGAGTAATGAATATAATTGAATCCTAGAACACTTCTGTTTGCTTAATTTGCAACTTGGGGAAAGTACAATCTTTTGCAGCTTTAAAATCGGGAATTAATTTATTCACAAAACATGTCTTAAAGGTGATTATTTGAAAGATATTTAAAGTTGCATTGAAATTTAAGTGATATGAGTGATTCTCAGTAAAACAAGATCTTTGAAGGATTGTGCAAACAGCACTGGGGTAAAACAAACATGGGTTTAATTCAGCAATAAAGTCCTCGCAAGATGTATGTGAACTCTTGAAGGATTGTACAACAACATTCTGGCAAAATACAAAATATTGGTGAAATCTTGAAGGATTGTACAACAATGGTGAGGCTAAACAAACTAATTAATGGACAAAATGACTATCTTACCTTACATTTCAGAAATTTGTTTAACTGGAGAAAAAAGATTATAAAAGACACAGAGAGGGATGCAAAGCCAGAAGAAACAGAGACTGCCAAGTAAGTCATCATTGCTTTTCATTACCATACCATTCAATTGCTGGTTAGTAGTTTCATCTTGATTTCTCTGTGTGAAAAAATCTACCATGAAGCAAATTTTCCGAATATCATCATGATACATTTTCACAAGAATTCTGAAATACGAAATTTTTTCAGACTGGCTTATATTAAGTAATATTGAAAAATAATCCATGTGAAAATGTCACAGTCATACAAATGTAATAGAAAATATACACATGGATTTTCTTGGAAGCAGAAAATTTTTAAAAATTGTATCAAACCTCCTCCTTTACCTTACCCCTCTTATGACTTATGGGGTCTCTATAAATATGTGTGGGGCCTTGTTATGGAGTGGTTATTGCATGGCTCTTTGAACCATGAAGTCTCTCACTTCTTTAGAGCATTACTCTTTGAACCATTTCCCTCACTTCTGGTCAGCGCATGTTCGAGTTCTACTGAAACCTAAGCTGATTCATGTGAGAAAGTTTGCCTGTTGACTTGCAAAAAGTCAGTTGTCTTTTACCTGGGTATAATTGTAACCGGTTGCTCTCCTTCACCATTGACCCTTTCAACCCTACAGACTATCTGAAACTATAGAAAAGAGCAAACCTCACAAATATTCATGGGTTAAAGGATTAAAAAAACCTGTCACGGACCGTATAACTTAAAAATAGATGAGTTTTGCATAAAAATACCATTCAAAATTTCTGTAAAAATGTGAAAATTTCAAGGTGGGACAAAAGAGAGGATACATACAATTCAAAAGTATTGGTTATTTACTAAACAGTTTTAGAAATGTTTTTGCTTCATTTGTTAGGCAAGGCCTGATTGATGAAACGCAAGAGAGTGAAGATGAAGAGGCAACATTAGTGGAAAAACTAGCTGAACTGGAGGAAGATGAAAGGAAAGCCTTAAAAAGGTATGGACTAGTGGTTGAAGAAATGAGTAAAGCGGGGTTCGAAATTAGCAGTAGTCTGAGACTAGCAACTTTTGCAGCGAACTGGTTAATATTTTGCTTCAGCTAGTCCGATTGACTAAAGATAAGGCCTGATTTGATCAGATCTCAAAAGTCCTTATTTTTTGCAAAATAGGTTCAAGTCTTTGTTGAGGTCCTAGGACCATTTCTGAGACTTAGGACCTCTCCTAAAATAAGCCCCAGGGGAGCTATTGTCATAATTTTGCATCCATCCTCCTCACTGGTACCCCCATCTCCCCCTCATGTCACCATATCGTAACTTTCAAGTCCTTATTACTGGAACCAGTTTACCAATCAGTAATATAATATGGTATCACAAGAAGCAATAATGTTTAACATACAATACAGGTTTTGTTGTCGTTTTTCAACTTTCTGCGGAATTGGAGTTATGGCCCTACGTGATCTAGTGTTTGGTTTTTTGTGTTCAATTTTCTTGTGGGTACAACTAGTCCCATAATTTTCACCCGAATAGTTCGCGATTCGGCATGTGTGATTGGTATCATATAAAGATGTGCATATCGTAAAATGAAGATGCTATGTTAATTTTCACGAGAGTTATGGCCTTTTGATTGTCAAAAAAAGACATTATGTAGAAAATGCAAGAACGATTTTGATTTTCATTAAATTCCTTTCAAATTTTGTATGGTATCACAAGAAGCAATAATGTTTAACATACAATACAGGTTTTGTTGTCGTTTTTTAACTTCCTGCCACATTGGAGTTATGTCCCTTCATGACTGGTTTTCAATGTTCTTGCTAAAATGTTTCATTTCAAGCATTACACAAAAATTGTTCTCATTGAGGCAGTGTGTCATGACTTTGACTCAAGGTCATACCCCATAGGCCAAGGTCACTAGCAAACTTGCATTTGTAAAAAAATCTATAGCGCATACATGTACTAACATTTCCATTATAAAGAAACCTTTGGAAAATTTATTCATGACGGGCGTATTATGTACCGTTTGCGGTGCTCTTGTTTCAACTTTTCTGATCTTGAGTTATCAGGTCTTTTTTAGTAAGATATTGAAGGAAATTGCCGGGACTGACGCTTGATCTCAAGTTATCCGGGTAAATCGAGATTACTGATTTCGACATAACAAGGTTTGACTGTATGATGATTAAAGTTACTTGTAACACTACACATTACAAATCTTTGTTTTACTGCTAGGAAGTTGAAAAAAGTCAGAAAGGAAAAGACCAAACTACGACATAAAATGGACATGAAAATGATTATACCAGGTGACAAACATGACTTCGCTGATGATGTCGGACTTTTTAATTTGAAGAAGATTAAAAATAAATCGGTGAGTACTTTTTATGCCAACAGAATCGAAGAATGGGGGGGTATATTGATTTTATTCCGACTTTTTGTCCATGTAGTAATTTGCTAAATATAATTTCGTCATATAAGGCTGTCACAATTGAATTATTTGGTTTGTGTTAAAAATTTCAAATATTTGATGTCTTAGGCCAAAAAAAATTAATGATTAGTTTCTCGGGCACTTTTTTGAAAAATCTGATGAGGCAGGAAGGGTTTTTTTTTTTTTTTTTGCCAGAAGGAAAGAATGTAATTTTCACACACTTTGAACGCAATGTACATGTACATAAAATTTTAACAAAACCAACACCCTTTTCATTTATATCATTTATTGAAGACAAAATAAAACCTGTATATTTTGAAAATCAGCTTGAGTTAGTTTCTTTTCTCTTTATCATGTTCTGCAGCCATAATATGCTTCCTTTTAAAGGGGCACTTTTTGCTTAGCACTCGGAACATACAGGGTATGAACCAGTCTCCTTGTGGAGATTATCATCAGTACCACAGTAAAAATAAATATCTCTGAAACAAGCACTACTGAAGTAAGGCACCTCAATAGGTTTTGTACATATCAAGTTACTCCCAGGATCAGAACTACGTTGGGAGTCACAATCATTATCATCATTTTCTTGAAGGTTTTCATTTTTGTTATGGCTGTCAGACTCTATGTGGTATCTTATGTACCTCCCAAATACAGACACAATATCATTTACTCGTAGAGATTTCATAATCTTATTGGTACATTCACCTTTACTTCTCCCAATTTCCACAAAACTTACAGAATATGACTTGTACCCTGCTGGAGTACGACGAATTGTGAAATCGGCATCTTAAATTGAAACTTGTTCATTTTTTTCAAAAAAGGAATATATATATTAATTTAACAATGATATGATTAATTTGAAAGGATTACTTCGACTAGACATTTCTGATAGGTTTCATTTAAATGTAATATACAGGGGTCCATTTCAACGTTGGTGTGCAAGTCTATACTAATGTACATAAATGTTATATGATTTTTTATTCCACTGAAACCAAGTAATCCACAGTTGTGTTGACCACTGAGAGTGGGAGGTTGAAAGCACAATTTCCCAAGTTAAACTAGCAAGTTACGACAGACTTTCAAATGAACATTAGTAAAACGGACCACTGTATCCTACATTTGAAAATGAACATATCACTCACAAATAGTCAAAATATTACTTTCAAGTCAATAAAATTATTGTTAAAATGATATGTGGGAAAAAATGAACAAGTAATAATTTAAGGTGCCGATTCGGTAAATAATTGCCGTTTTGGTAATTTGTCGTACCGCCGAGATGGATGCACCCAATTCCCAAGGTCTATATTTCCATCTGTAATACACGTAAACAGTTCGTATATCCTCCAATAATACTCCATTCAAGAATAATCCGCGCCCCACAGACAATCTGTGTCGATAATAAACTTATTTTACCACTGGCACCGAAGTTCAAGCACATAGTAACTAAACGTAACACTGATCTACATCTTAGTCAATTGAATGCTTAATTTTCAAAATCGGATATGGTATAACACAAACCGGAATTGAACATTTCGGTAATTTGTGGAATTAAAAAATTCCAAAAGAGGGAAAAAAAATGATAAAAATTTAGAATGCGGCATCATCTTTGGTAATGCGGCGGTGCCCGAGAAACTAATGATTTTTTTTTTTGGCCTTATACAAATAAAATATTCTTAAAAAATCTCAGGTTGCAAAAAACTTGTTATATAAATGTCCTAATTTGTGCAAGGAAATTGAATGTGAACAATGGCCAAGTTAACATTGGACATTATTTTCTTTCATGGATGCAAGGAAAATCAATCGTTGGCATATTTCATTAATTCTAGGCAATACATGTATATATGCATGTTATGTGAAAAAATTCTATGGCAATATTTCATTTTAGTTTTTTAATGAAAATTTTGGCTTAAATGTGGGATATACTTTTTTGTTATCAAAATGACAGCCTGTATGCCTTTAAAGAAGCATTAGCTGGGTTTACAAAAAAAAAAAAATAAATAAAATATTTCCATTTTTTTTTCTTTTACTACTTGTACATGATGTACAATAACAAATAAGAGCTGTACACAGGCATAAACAATCTTACATTCCTATATACATGATATATATTTTGTGAAAATATGGTCAGTCCCATTAAAAGGGAATAATTACCAAAGTTGGATTCTCAAGCCATTCTCACAACATATATAGGAATTTAACATTTTTTTATGTCTGTTTTTTCTGTTTTTTTTTGTTTGTTATTACATATGAATCTAAATAACAAAAAAATAAATTTTTCAAAAAAAAAACCACAGCTTATGTCCCTTTATCAATTCATACCACATGTTTTTTCAATAATTTATGCATCTACATTTCTGAATTGATTTTGTCTACAGCAACTGGATGACGTTGAGGCTGGGGATTCAAATGAAGCCGATGCGTTAGCAATGGAATGTGAAGCTGATGAATCTGACGATGATGCAGTGCTGCTAAAAAGTGGGAAAAAGACTGTCGCATATTCCAGAGACAACAAGGATCATCTGGACATGGACGAATCAGTATCAGACTCTGGAGAAGAGGAACCGGAATTCCAGTATGATTCCGCGGAAGATGATATGTGAGTGTTTCCATACACGGACAAGATCCAGAATTCTGGGGACATGTGAATTTTTTAAAGTTTCTATTCAATAGTCCCCTATTGGTGAAACTGCGTATGGGACTAGAGGTTTTGTCTCCGTCTGTCCATCAATCAGTGTGTGGTTAAATTTTTGGTATTAAAGTTTTGAAATTGCCCACCAGTCACGGTATATTGGTTTTAGAATTCTGATTTTTCTTTGCAAAATGGTTCTTTGGATTACTACTGTAAACACTTCAGAGTATAAAAATTAAAATATTTTTCTAATTTTTTAAAGATTTTGCCATGGTTTTTACTGAACCCTTTTGCCTCAATATATGAGGTTAAAAATGTGGTTAAAATCTTGTAAAAAAAATAAAATATTTTCAATTCTTTAGATAATTTTGACAGGGGTTGGACTTAACTCTTTTGACTCAATATGTTAGGTTAAAAATTTTTGTTAAAGTCTTGTAATTCACTGGTAGCAGGCAGGGGGCCATACATTGATTCGTCAATACCCTCAGAATGCTTGTCATTAGTTTGTTATAGGTGAAACCGGAGAGGGACTGTAGGTTTGTCTGTATCCATCAGTTGATCCATCTGTCCATTAGTCTCTTCCGGTTAAAGTTTTTTTAATAGCATTGGCTTACCATTTACTTAATAATGGATTTACGAGTAGAGGAGATGCATTGGGGGGGGGGGCTCCATAGCTGAGTGGTTAGAGCATCACGCTTTGAACCTTAAACTCTCTCACTTCTGGTCAGCGCAGATTTGAGCCGTGCTGGAACATAAGCTGATTTTTGTGAGAAAGTTTGCCAGTTTACTTGCGGAAGGCCGGTGGTCTTCTCCCAGGTACACTGTAACCGGTTTCTCTCCCCGACCATAGAAGAATTGGAAAATTGTTCTGAGTGATATAAAACACCATTCAAAATTAAAAAATAAGAGATATATTGATTCATCAGTATTCTTTGAATGCTCGTTATTTCTCAAGTATTGTCGTTGTAGAGAGTTTGAAGATGAAGAAGATGATGATGATAGCAACCCACTCGTTGTGAGTCTTGAAAGCAAACCAAACCAGATCAGTCGCAGATCAGCTTCCTGGTTCAGCAAGGTGATTTTGGATTTTTTACAATTTTCTGCAGAATTTTCTTCAGTTTTTTGGTATGATTGCAAATTCAGTTAATGATAGATTCATTAGTGGATAAATCTCAAAAATATAAAGTTTATTTCACAAACAGAGATGTTTTAAACAAGGATTTCAAAATGTCAAATAATTCTTTTTTCATATTAGTGGTTCTGTATGTGCACAGTATCTCTGAAAGTTGTTAAATGGATCACCTGAATTAAGAGACCACCTGTCACATGTGACCTTTTTAGCTCACCTCAATGTTCAAAAGAGATTTTATTACTACCCCGTCCAGCATCGGCCTCTGGTTAACTAGATTTGTTAAGGTTAGGCTCACTTGCCCCTTTCTACTGCACATACAAAAAACCTGCATAGTGAAACGCTGTATATGTCCTAATTCTGAGCACATCCTATGCTTCAGAGAATGGATCATGTGGATTGTTCTTGTATGTTTTGGTTGTTGTTGTTTTGTTGTTTAACGTCCCACTCAAGAATTTTTCACTCATATGGAGATGTCACCAAAAGGCCTGCAAAGGGCTTTAAATTTTTGCTTATGCTTAGCACTTATGGCCATTGAGCAGTTATGGGTCTTTAATGTGCTGACACCTACTGTGACACGGGACCAGTTTTTACTGTCTCATCCGAAGGAGAGGAAAAGCCAGCAGCCTCCGTCGAGGCTCGTACATGCAACCCTCTGATTGTGAATCTACCACTTTGTGGTAAAATGACCCTTATAAGACTTAAGTCTATTTTCAATCTAGGGGTTAAAGAAGATTAAGGTCAGGTTAACTGGAAGGTGCTTAGTAATCATTGATAAAGGTATGCATGCTATGATTTGGCACTTTCTGCTTTTTAAAAAAAAGATTACTATGTAATAAGGCGTAATGGCTGCTAACTCAAAGACCAGTTGCCAGTTTCACTAAAGATTGTAGGTAACTTTGCCCGCAGATGTAGACCTGACTACAAACATATTAGACGCAACTCAAATTAAGGTTTTATCTGTATGTATATAGTTTCAGTTTTACAACATGTCATAAACATATGCTTACTCCTTTCTTTACCCTAAGTTACGTGTGAAATTAGTGGTATACTTTGGAGCAGACATAGACTCCGACGTAAGTTTCTACGTAGGAAGAAAGATACGACCTTTAGTGAAATTCATTGTAGACACAAGTCTAGATTAAGGTCTACACGTACAGTTACGACTTTTAGTGAAACTGGCCACCGTTTAGTTAATATGAAGACATGCGTATCTCGTTTGTATGTGAACACTAAATCATGACATAACTAACAAACTCCGATTTAAAAAGAATTTCCTCTTAATTCAGGACTCCTTTGCCGGGTTAGAAATTGATGAAGATGAGGACTTAGAGTTGGAAAAAATGGCGGAAGATTACAAACAGCGTGGCGGCCAAATCATTGGTAAGGTTATTTTTTTTTTTAGATGTACTGACCAATGCTGATCTTTACACAGTTTACATACACTGTAATTACCGCTATACCTGTTTAGTCAAAAAATTATTTGTTGGTGTTTTCAGGTAAAACGGATTTCAGATCTTTAAAAAAAATCAAAGTTCATTTATTAAAGTCTCATATATGAAATGGAGTTTGAATTAGGGACCTTCTGCTTGACCAGAAGACCACCACAGGTGGTGTAAAGCAAATGCTTTCAAGCTTTCAGGAACACACATATCTAAATCATCGGTCGATGTTAAGTTACTTATTTATTCTTCTTATTTCTTTTTTCATTCAGAGCAGGAGAAAGACAGTGGTATGTCTGATGGTTCTGAAGATGATGATGATGATAATGACAATGATGATGAAACCAGTTCAGACTCTGATAGCGAGAGCGATTACGACACTGCAGAATTACATAAACAGATGACATCAAAATCTAAAATACAAAAGAAAGGGAAAACAGATTCCAAGTCTGGTTTTGAAATTGTTCCTGCAGGTAAATGTAAACCTGAGGGGGAGGGGGATGGGGCGATGAGATCACAGATGAAACTTAAAATTGATGTCCCGTGTTACTGTAGGTGTGGCATGTAATAGAAGCCTCAATGCATCGTTGTCAGTCCATGGTCTTAGTCAAAATTTGTGGCACTTCACCTAAAGCTGGTGACATCTCCATGTAAGTAAACAATTCGTGACCGAATGTAAGACAGTATTAAGAAAACAAAGAAAACAAACCAAAAGAAGAACATAGCACTGGTCAGTATTTTAGACCCTTTCAGGGTTTGAATTTAATGTTTTTCCCCCTAGTGGCCCACAGGGCCAGTAGCATAAAAATCTACCAGCCCCACCAAACCTCTACTGGCCCACAGATAACTCAAAAGATATAATTTTAGGATATACTAAGATAAACAACAACCAACTATTACACTTGAGGACAAAACAGGACATTTTCAGTTTGTATATATTAAAGTAGATAAAGATGGGATATATTATTTTGTACGATTTACATACGTGTGAAAATTATTGAGAGCATTTACACATGTTACACTCTGTCTTTATTTCTCTTACTGGACAGATGGGCCAGTACAGATAAGAAATCTACTGGCCCGTCCTATTATTAACTGGCCATAGGTCAGCAGACTAGTGTTAATTTCGAGCCCTGCCCTTTACAGGCTTTATTTATGGCTGGTAAAATCGCCAAGTAACGTCTTATTTTTAAGTACAGGGTAAACCTAACTATAATATCGTTTGCATATTTTTTTTGTTTTTAGGTCAAGATTTACCAAAATTGGATCCAGTTGGTCTTGCCATAGGTGCACAGCTTGTTCAGTCAAGAAAGCGACGGCGAGAAATGATTGAAGGCAGCTATCACAGGTATGGGGAAATATGTCATGCTCCCTGAGTGGAGGAGAATTGAAATGGGGTAGGGAGGATTTGGAAATGTATTCAAATATTTTTGGTTTAGGTTCATAGCTTGGAATAATAGATAGCACAAGGATATTACAGATGATGAACATATTTGAACAACTAAAAACAGAATAATGAATGGAAGTTTTGTTTAGCTTGTGTGTTTTGTTTCTTTTTTATGCTCCTGAGATTGAAAATGAGGGGCGGATCCTTATTTTATCTTTTTTATCTGTCCATTTGTAACGTTTTCATAACACATACCAGAAATGCATATGGGTATGAATATTTATTAAGTTTTCTTTATCCATATGTATAACAGTACAAGAAATATCAATATACGTTGATATATTAAAGAGACTTTACCTGTGTCTTTTTTCAAAAACATTTCTTTTCTTTGTTACTACTTAGATTAAAATATAATAACAGAAAAAAAGAGATATACACAGCATAACAATTCTTAATTCCTATATAGTTTGTGAAAATTGCTTGAGAAACCCAGTTTGGCACTTTTTCACTTGCAATTGATTAATTCTACCTTACAATTTGTATATGCATGCCACACAGGATCTGACCCTATTTTCACAAAATATATAGGACTATAGGATTTCTTTATGCCTGTGTATAACTCTTATTTGTTCTTGTTTTTGTTTGTTTGTTTTATTGTTGTTTAACATCCCACTCAAGAATATTTCACTCATATGGAGACGTCACCAAATACCGGTGAAGGGCTTCAAATTTTGGCCGATGTTCGGCACTTACGGCCATTGAGCAGTGAGGGTTCTTTAACATGCCCAAACCTACTGTGACATGGGACCTCCAGTTTTTACTGTATCATCCAAAAGACAGGAAACCAACCTGCCGCCAGCGGGACTCGAACTCACGATCCAGAGTCGAGAGCGCTACCAACTGAGCCAGGCCGGCTTTATGTTCTTGTACATCCAAGTACAAGTAGTAAAAGTAGAAAAAATCGAAATAATTTTGGGGTAAACATAGCTAGTGTCCCTTTAACCCATTTAACTTTTTCAATAGCTTTTATCTGTTGCATTATAGATACATGTTTGATGATAACAACCTCCCAGATTGGTTCCTACAAGACGAACGAAAACACTTCAGACACCAGCTACCCGTGTCAAAGGTTTGTTACACTGTCAGGTCAATTCGGTCAAAATGATAATGCCGTAATTTCCTGCATATTGCCCCCGGGTATACAGTTTTTTTTTGCAAGGAAAATAAGGTACGTTAGGCTATCTGGATCTTTTTTTCTTTGTTTTGTTTTAAATGATTAAAAAACAATGTTTGAGATGGTAATTATGTCTCCCCTTCTCAGAAGGGAGACATAGTTTTTGTACGAATTCTTTCTTTTACCAATAATTTCATGTCTGTTGCATAACTCTCTTTGTACTTAAGATAGGATGACAAAATTTGGTATACGTGGTAATGACATCAAGACGATGAGTCATGAACAAAAATTTTATGGATCGACCCTTTTGTTATAGGGTTATTGCCCTTTGTCAAGAAATACTGTCCAGAGCATAACTCTCTGTATCTAAGATAGGATGATGATACTCGGTAACAATGGTAATGACATCAAGACGATGTGTCGTGATAAAAAAATTATGGGGATTGACTCTTTTATTACAGAGTTATTGCCCTTTGTTGAAAAAAACTATCTAGAGCATAACTCTCTGTATTTAAGATAGGATGATGATATTTGGAATAGATAGTAATGACATCAAGAAAACATGTCATGAACAAAAATTTTGTGGAATGACCCTTTTATTACAGAGTTATTGCCCTTTGTTAAAAAATACTGTCCAGAGCTTAACTTTCTGTGTTTGAAATAGGGTGATGATATTTGGTATACATAGAAATGACATTGATGTGTCATGAACAAAAATTCCTGGGACCGACCCTTTAATTACAGTAATTGCCCTTTGTAAAAAAAGGTACTATCCATAGCAAAACTCTATGTATTTGAGATAGGATGATAATATTTGGTATACATGGTAATGACATAAAGACGATGTGACATGAACAAAACTAACAGGAATCGACCCTTTTATTACAGAGTTATTGCCCTTTGTTAAAAGAATACTTTCCAGAGCATAACTCTATGTATTTGAGATAGAATGATGATATTTAGTATACATAGTATTAATGGCATCAAGATGATGTGCCATGATGAAAAATTGTCCTTTTGTTAAAAATACTGTCCAGAGCATAACTCTTTTTGTATTTAAGATAGAATGATGATATTTGGTATAGATAGGATTGTCCATTCACATAAGTTGACGGGGCTAAGTAACCTTTTGATTATCATACGGATGATTCTACTCATTTTTCGGTTATGACAAGCTGCACGAGAAAAACGTTTTATCCCTCACTGGATAATCTGCTATGTATTGTGACAAGTAGAAACGATAACTGTAGTCAGAGTAATTTTCATGATATGCTTTATTACCTAAAATTTAAACTCGTCCAGGTCAAAAAAAGGGTTCACAAGACTCCACCCCGCCCGGTTATATGGATTTTGCTATAATGACATCAAGACGACATGTCATGAACAAAAAGTATAGGGATTGACCCTTTTATTACCCTTATTACCCTTTGTTAAAACATACTGTCCAGAGCATAACTTCCTATGAATCTGAGATAAGATGATGATATTTGGTGTACATAGTAATAACATCCGAACAATATGTCATGAACAGGGATTGTCCCTTTTATTACAGAGTTACTGCCCTTTT
Source organism: Atrina japonica (assembly GCA_030159075.1). Taxonomy (NCBI): domain Eukaryota; kingdom Metazoa; phylum Mollusca; class Bivalvia; order Pterioida; family Pinnidae; genus Atrina; species Atrina japonica. The sequence goes on from BROG01000124.1 coordinate 757,307, forward strand.
TGTTAAAAAATACTACCCAAAGCATAACTCTTTATATCTGAGATAGAATGGTGATATTTGGTATACACAGTAATGGCATCAAGACAATACCATAAACAAAAATATGGGGATCAGCCCTTTTATTACAGTGTTATTGCCCTTTGTTAAAAATACTGTCCAGAGCATAACTCTCTTTGTTTTTAAGTCACACATTTAAAAATCCCATATTATGTCACCGGAGTACAATGGCATACTATTATATGATTTACACAAACATTGGAAACTGATTCTTTAAAAAAATCTTCAATATCCAAATTAAATATATGCGTCAGTTATCAACAGACATCAATTAATACAATATTTCCCCAGAACTATACATTGTCAGAGACACAACAGTACTCTTTCATTTAATAGAAGGGGAAACATTTGATTTAGCTGTGCTAAATCAAGACAATTTCTCGTATTTCATTTATCAACATGTAAATAATTATCATTTATTATGCCCCCCTTCATAGAAGGAAGGGGTATATTGCTTTGCCGCTGTCGGTCGGTACGTCGATCGGTCCGTACACCAACACTTTCCATTCATTATCGCTGCAGCGGGTGCAGATATTGAAATGAAATTTGGTATAGATATTTTATGAGAATATCTAGGTCAAGTTTTTATTTGGTTACAGTCAAACCATTTTTGATAGAGTTATGCCCCTCGAACTTAGAAAATTTCCAAAATTCACTTTCCGTTCATTATCTGTGCAGTGGGTGCACATATTGAAATGAAATTTGACATACAGATACATCATGAGAATATCTAGGTCAAGTTCGTATTTGGTTACCATCAAACAATTTTTGACAGAGTTGCACTCATTGAACTTTGAAAATTTCCAATAATTTGCAGTTTGTGTTTATGGGGACGGGGCCATATTGAACTGAAATTTACAAACAGAAACATTGTTTATTTAGGTCAAGTTCGATTTCACTATACAACATTTTTGACAGAGTGTATTGTTTACTTTAAAATACCACCAATCAAACTCGCTGTTTATGGGGAGGGTCCATAACTGCTTTACAAACAGCGCTTGTTTCTTTAACAAGTGTGAACACAGTCCTAATTACCACCAATCAATCTCGCTGACCCCTGAGTCAATGTGAATCAGTCTTATATGGTCCATTGTATTACCTTCCGGACCACAAAATAACACGGGAGCGAACGTTCAGGTTTCATGGAGCTTATCACAAAACACAAATCACATAATCTACTTTTCGTTCTCAATGAATTTCATTTTTACTATCATAACCTGCAGGCTACGATCATTCCCTTCAGCATAACCTGTAAATTTTTGTTATTTTGTGGCCTGCCTGAGGGCAATCTAGCGATTCGGTCTATGAAGGTACCACCTGCATCAGGTGGTGTCCATTTTTAATGTGGGGCAAATTCTTAGTTGATGTTTTGGTTTTTTTTTCTTTTTTTTTGCGGGTGTGTTGAGTGGAGAAGGAAGTGTCCACCCACCCAAGTGGTAACAATCTGGTTTCATATTCTTATACCACAATGATTAAGATTTCCGTTTTCTCTGCTTAACTGGCCCATGTTTAATTATTTTTCTCCCATGCTTCAAATACATGTTTACGTATGCAAATAAAGTCTGACATAAGTATTTATGCAATGCATTTTCACCACATAGAAGCCATACCAGCTCCTCGTCATAAATTGTGTTGTGACATCATAATGCATACCATAGCTTGTCAACCCCTTTTTTTGTGTGTAATTAAAGAACGTAAAAAAAAAACATGAAAAAAGAGTTCTGCAAGTTCTTGCCAAAGATCAATGTTATCAACAAAATAAAAATAGTATGACACTTATATTTTAAATATGTGTTTCCGGGTAGAGGTGCTTAGATATTAGATTTGCTTCCTTGTAAAAAAAGTCCTTATTTTTTTTAGCTTTATTTCCTTTATCAAACATGCAGCATCATTTTGATATTGACTTGAACTTTTTTGTTTGTTTTGATATAGGGCGATATAGAGGAATACAAAATGAAAATGAAGGCCATAGATGCCAGACCAATTAAGAAAATAGCAGAGGCCAAAGCCAGGAAGAAGAAAAAGGCAAGTGGTACTATGAGGGGGTGAGATTTTCATACTCATGATGTAGGCAGAGTAGCTCAGTTGGTAGAGCACCTGACCTTCAAGATGAAGGTCCCTGGTTTGATAACTGGTCATGCCAGATTTTTAGAGGTTAGATTTTGTCTCCTGTCTGCACAGATATATGCCTAGATTGAGGTTAAATGGTTTAGGGTGTGCGATATGATTATCTTGATCAGATTGTACCAGTGTAATGGCACTTTAAAAAGCCATTGGAATTAGGGACATAAACACACACAAAAAATCTCTCGTCCTGCCTCATGGGGACAAGTGGTAAGGGTTTTTAGTAGTCGCCCGATAAATCAAGCCAGAGCAAGCATGTCCACCTAACACATCCTTATTTAGTTATTTTTTTCCCCCCACACTTCAGAAGATATAAATTTACGTTTGATATATTTCTTTTCGACACATTTCCAGGATCTAAGAAGACATGAGCGAGCTAGGATAAAGGCAGAAGCTATATCAGAAACAGCCGACATAACGGACAGAGACAAGTGGCAACAGATTAAACAGTAAGATTTCGAAATATGGGAGTAGCAGCACACATATACCTACCCATTTTGTGTAATCAACTCCTTCTACAGTTTTCCACGTACAACGTTGAAACTTGGTTGGATGTTTGTGTATTTTTATTGGATGCATTCTGTGGATTTGGCAGATTCGGAAATGTAGCTATTACTCTAATTGGTTGAAATTTCAACTTTGTCCGATTTCAATGAAATTTGCTATTTAGGGGTATTAAGAATTCAGTGGTATGGGTTTTGTTGCTATAGAAACCATTCAGGGGCTTCTGATTGGTCAAAGGAACCATTCGGAGGCTTCTAATTGGTCAAAATTTCAACAATGTCCGATTTGGATGAAATTTGGTATTTAGGGGTATCAAGGGATTATGAATTCAATCGCATGAGTTTCGTTGTTATTGGAACCAAGCCAAGGCTTCTGACTGGTCAAAATTCCAACATTGTTTGATTTGTATAAAAGGTGTTATGCGTTATTAATGATTCAAATTCGACTGTATGGGTTTCATTGCCATGGGAATCGATGCAAGACTTCTGATTGGTCTGAATCTCAACATTATCAGACCCTACTGTGTGGGCATGTTTTGATTGCTGCATTTGGGGGGGGGGGGCACCCTGTAATGGTAATTGTTGTAATTAGACCTTCTTTAATTAGGATTTTGATTTTGTTGAATCAAGTAAGTGTATATCGTTAAATTAATTTAGTGTATATCTGTCTAGAAACGGCATTTATCAACAAAGTGGGTAGCGGCGACATAAAATTACACATAATTCTTGTGTGGTATCAACTCCTGCTAATACAGTGACAAATTGCTGTGAATATGTGGATATGGAAGTGGTTTTTTTTGCAAAACAAATAACTTTTATAATAAATATTATGATATATCCAATGACCTTGCACTGCTCGTCAACCCAGCCAATTGTGGTTTTTCCCCATTTTTTGTTGCATAGTACCTATTCTTACAAACATACATTTTTTTCCCTTTAGGGTTTATAAAAAAGCCGGATTGCTTTCACAAAAGAAGAAGGAAATCACCTACGTTGTCGCAAAGAAGGGTGTGGGAAGAAGGGTCAAAAGACCTGCCGGAGTACAAGGACCTTTCCGAGTGGTTGATCCCAGAATGAAAAAGGACAAAAGAAGTGAAAATAAACAAAATAAGGGAAAAGGACAGAAAGGGAAACAAAAATTCTCAAAGTCAAATAGAGGGAAAAAAAGGAGGTGATTCTGTTTTTTTTTTTTTTTTTTTTTTTTTTTACTGAGGAAGAGGGGGGAGCAGACAACTCTTACGGAAGTTATAAATGCCACACAATGTTTCGTCTGTGTAACTATGTATGGAGACAGAATGCAGTAATGTTGGACTTGATGAAATCGACATCAACGTTTTCATGCGATCTCGGTCAATTTATAATCTTGTGACCACTTGCGGTAGTCTAGTTGTGGACTGAACATATGAAGACCGAATGTTATCATGTTGGACTTGATGAAATTAAACATCAAAGTTTTTGTGTGATTTTGGGTTAATTTATAATGTCGTGACCACATGCGGTGGTCTAGTTGTGGTATATTCACCAAGGAATCGGCTTATGGTACCCGGCTATGAGGCAAATTCTGCAATGCCATGTTACTGTGTTAGGTCAATAGCACATCAGTGCATCAATATTTTTATCAACAGCACAAAAAGATGCATCACTATATTAATTCATTCACCCCTAAAGACACATTTGGACTGGTTTAAGTCATTGATTTACAGAAAAGTCCATTGTTTTTCAAGGGCACTAGCTGTGTTCTTTCCAAAAAAAAAATCTTTCTTTTTTACTACTGATGTATGATGGTTTGTAGTAATTGTGCGCGCCTAAGACGAATTTGGTCAAGCAGTCTCTATAAATGAACATTTTGAATTAATTCAAAACTTTGATTGAATACATCAAACGTTATGCAAAACAAAAACAATAACAAAACATTTTGTTCAGTAATCAATAGACTGTAGCGAGATCGAAAATAGACTCAGCCCCGTGTTCAGTGAGTGTTCACCATCTTGTTGTAATTGTGCGCATGCTCAAGTATAGGTCTTTCCCTTGCTCTATTTTTTCATCATGTTCCTGTATTAAGCATTGTTTAGACAGTCTATGTGCTTTACGAAGAGCTCAATCAAAGTTTGGGAGATTTTGTTTATTGTGATTGACCGTGGGCGGAGTTCATCTTCCCGACCTGTGCCTGTGTTGACAGTGAGTGATAATATATATTGTGGGAATTTTGGGGCCCTAATGCTATTTATTTTAGCGTACTGATTTTACTTTTAGCTTAAAAAATACTTTCGTCTGATTTCAAAAGGATTAATTTTTTCTGAACCTTGAATATACAAAATCTGGACTTTATTAGATGCTGGGATAATGATTTGTTTACTGAAATTACGTCATTTGTAGAGCGGGCACAGTTACAACAAGCGACTGTACATTAACATAAAAGAGATATACACATGCATAAAAATTATTAAGATCAGGGCCCGAAGTCACCAAATTTACTCAGTACTCAAGCTCAACTAACTTTTTATATTTTTTTTGTTTGTATATTGATGGCATACAATTGTAAATGATGATCCAAATTTTTTATCATTTGCAGAAAACTTCAGAAATATTTAAAAATTGCTTGAGTGCATACTCAAATTTTGAGTACTGTACTCAACGTATTTATTATTTTTTACAGGAAAATGATAAGTGTGATGCAAAAATTTATATGCGAATGATGAAATATAATAATATGCTTCCTAATCACTCAAACCCAAAAGTTTTACAAACGATTAAATAGTCAAAATAATGAAATAAAAGTTGAGCTTGAGTATTGAGTAAATTTGGTGATTTTGGGCCCATGTCAGGTCTTTATCAATACCCAGAGGCAGTGCATCTTTTTGTATGTGTCATTATTCTGCTATGTAAATGTAACAGGTAAAAGTATTCATAATGTTTCAAGATCTTATTTGAAAATACGTGAAAATACCTTAAGACTTAACTTTGGATAGCCTCGATGAAAACAGTCTTAAGTTTTGTCTTTTAAAGATGAAACAACCTACAACTTCTTGATAAATATATATAAATAATCAGACATTAAACAATAAATTACTATATAAATGATTGTTGCATCTGTGACGGGTTTGGTCCTGTTTGTTTGTGCAAATTCTTTCTTCAATAATCTTATAGCTGACATGTATACCACACATTCCAGGCTTCACTAAAGGTTGCAACTTTGCCTGTAAACATAGATGTAACTTTAGACTTAACAATTTTATTTACCCCAGATACCGGTCCATACGTAAGACTTTAAAAGTGGTTAGTGACTGCTCCATTTGGAGTGAAAGTGACAGGTCTTTTAAATGAGACTAAAAACTGAAGTCCAGTGCCTTGGCATTTGTGTCACTCAAAAGAATCATTACTGTATTTCCCATTGCACAAGTCAAAATTTGTGGCACTTCATCTGGTGAAATCTTGATATAAGAGAAACATTTTTTATTTTTGGTGGGTGGGGGGGTGTAAAGCAATAATAAAACAAACAAAACACAACTGATTCTGCTTCAGGTCACGATGTCAGCAAATTTACTCAATACAGTGAAACTTATATATAAAGACCTTCTTACGGACACAAGAAAGGGAGGTAGTCTTAATATAGAGGTTGATTTGTACTATTGGGTACAGCAATATGAGTCTTTATGACCAGGTTGTCTTTATACACAAGTGGTCACTAAAGCAAGTTTTACTGTACTGTACTATACTGTTCAACTTTTATTTCATTTTTTGACTATATAATTATTTGTCAATCTTTTGGGTTGGAGTGATTGGGAAACATTATTATTTTTCATTATTCTTGTAGAAATTTTTGCATCACACATGATTTTCCTGTAAAAAATGAATGAATATTTTAGGTACGGTACTCAAAATTTGAGTACGTACTCAAACAATTTTTTAATATTTCTTTTTAAGTTTTCTTCAACTGAGCAATAATTTTGATCATCATTTACATCTGTATGTCATCAACATACAAATATGTCCAGTTACAGAATAAGTTTTGCATGTTTTTCCATAACCCTTTCACCCCTAAATATATAAATGGTATGCTCTTTTCTATTGTTTAGACCAGTCTATTATGGTCTGTAGGGTTGATAGGGTTAAAATCATGAAAAATTAGTTTTGCTTGAGTTCAGAGTAAATTTGGTGACTTCGGGCCAGAGTACAGGGAATTGTATATGTGTGGCGTTATTACGTGACAATGAGACATGGTCCCACATGGTAACCACAAAATGATTCTAAATGTATTTAGCTTTGGTTTCAACTGAGGATGGCGTTACATTTTTTTTAAATAGAACAACAGAATTTACACCTATTCCAGTTTAGGTTGGTGATATTATAAATGGTTTGAGTGATTCCATCACGCTTTTAAACCATGAAATCTCTCACTTCTTGTCAGTACAGGTTTGAGCCCTGCTGGAACTTGAGCTAATTGTGTGGGAAAGTTTACAATTACTTTCGGATGACCGGTGGTCTCTTCCCGGGAAAACTGGACACAATCATACACAGTAGAACCTGCTTTAGTGACCACCTGTGTATAAAGACCACCTGGTCACAAAGACCGATTTTTTCTGTCCCCAATAGTACCATTTTGTGTAGAAATCGACCTCTATATAAAGCCCACCTCCCTATAAAGACCGGTTTTCTTGTCCCTAAGGAGGTCTTTATATACAAGTTTCGCTGTATTTGAAAAATTGTCGAGTTTGGTATAAAACATTAAAAAAAAACAAACAAATACCAGTCTAAGCATTGTGTATAACAGTTTTAATTATTTCACAGACATTAAACAATAAATTACTACATAAATGATTGTTGCGTCTGTGACGGGTCTGGTCCTGTTTGTTTGTGCAAATTCTTTCTTCAATAATCTTATAGCTGACATGTATACCACACATTCCAGGCTTCACTAAAGGTTGCAACTTTGCCTGTAAACATAGATGTAACTTTAGACTTAACAATTTTATTTACATGTGTGTAGTTTCAGTTTCACTTAAGGTTGTTGTATGTTATGCTTACACATTAACATACATCTAGTTAAATGAACATGTGGTATTAGTAATACCTTTGAGCAGATGTAGACTCTGACGTAAGTTTATACTCGGAAGGAAGAAAGATACAACCTTCAGTTGAACTGATTCAGGACGTAAGTTTTGCTAGTTACTTCTACATTTACGACTGCACCTAACGTTATGACCTTTAGTGAAAACTGGCCCCTGGTCTGGGTCTTTGCAATGTTTTGGAGTAATCTCGTGATGATTACTCATGTCATTATACAGTAAATGTATTTCTGTTCACCTGGCTATACAGTGGCGACTCTGCAACCACCCGTGGTCTCGCTCTATATTTTCCTTTCTTGCAGCAGTTCACCGTTACCCGAGACAACACCTTGTACACATGAAGAAGAAGATTAACTATACAAATAACAACAATGATTAACAGAAAGAGCTCCAGTTTCTGAAGGTCTATGTTGAAAATTTTCATCGAAGGCTTTTGTTGAGATGTCGTGGTGGTTAAACATGGATTTGTTGTTTCGGGAAATACTGAAAAAGATGATAAAACATACTTTATTGATATCTTCACATAAAAGGGGGCATTAGCTGTGTTTACCAAAAAAAGTTATTTCCATTTTTTTCTACTTTTACAACTTGTGTTTGATGTACAATAAAAAATAAAGAGCTGTACACAGGCATAAAAAATATTATTATTTCGCCTGTTTGAAGAACGGGAGAGCTATTTCTGTCACAGCTTCAGCGTAGGCTTTCGTCCTTTTTCTGTTTTAACCTTTTTGTTTTAGTCCATTGTGGGCAAAAGTACTGCAGCTACAGCCATGAAACTTCACATGCATGTCTAGGGTCATTACTCAACAATACAGGGGGGATGCTGGTTGCTGGGCCTAATTTATACCCAAATTTCCAAGTCACGATATGAATAGTACTGGGTTTCATTCTATTGTTGCTGTGGCTACATTCATAATACTTCACCACAAGAATTCAATAACACAGCTTGGGGGGGGGGGGGGGGGGTTTGCTGAACTTTGACCCAAAATTCAATTACTAAGTATTACTATATTTTTAGTATGTACATACTTGCCAAGTCTCCTACTTCTTATTTTCTATAAAAGTTTTGACAATTTCTTTAAGAAAAATGCATATCTCCCCCATGAAAAATTAAAATTTTCCTTTTAATTCTTACTAAAATTTAGAGTCTCCCCCTTGTGATTGAAAAATTTCCCCCATGAATTTTTTTCAAGGGATTATTTTTAGGTGAAACAAAATTGTGTGAAAATTCCATGTGAAAAAGCCTTATGGGAACATTTTCATGTGAAATTGCATTGTGGAGAAAATATTATGTGAAACTATATATATATATATATATATATATATATATATATATATATATAGGGGAAATTTCATTTGAAACTCCATCTTCAGGGGGGGTTGTTTTAGGTGATATGGCATTTTATGTAAATTCCAGGTGAAACTAATTTTGAAAAAAATCATGTGAAATTGTATTTTTGGGAAAACAATTTGTAATATTGCATTGTGAATGCTGTGGGGGAATTCCATTTAGTATGCATTTGGGATGTCTCACCTTCTTGAGGTGTTTTAGGGATGTAGGGATCAAGTAGAGAAAAGTTTTTTTTGTTTGCTATTTTACCACCCCCTCTGTAAAAAGGGGATAAACAGGCTATATAAATGACTTGTTTATCAATACACTGACCGAATTTCAGGTTCCTGTGATTGTAGTATGAATCACCTCTTACATGGATATAGTACTTTCATTTCACCTCACCGTCTATGTGGAAAAGTAAAATGAAATTAGACCAATGCTATGGATTGATATTATTTTACTTATATACCCATAAAGATACATTTGGACTGGCTTAAGTCAATGAGTCGAAGAAGAGTTCATTATTTGCCAAGGGTAGATCAGCTAACGATTTTAGAAAAAAAACAAATATTATATTTAAAGTTCTTACATACGTGCGTGTATCGTATCCAAACAAGAATTAACTCATTCACACCTAGAGACACATTTGGTCCGGTTTAAGCTATTGGTTTAAAGAAGAGTCCACTGTTTTTCAGGGGTTGATGAGTTAACCACAAGAAGATTATACTATAGTGGAACCTCGCTATTGAGACTACCAAACTGACTGGCTTAAAGTGGTTTGATTAGCGAGGTGATCTCGTAAGTGAGGGTCTGGACTCCTATAAATATGTATTAAGAAATTTGCAAGGGACTGAATATTTGTGGTTGAATATTGTAGTCTTAAATGTCAGGTGATGTCCTATATTAGCCAGAGTTCCACTGTGTATTGCATCGTCTGTCAAGTGGAATCATTTTGATCTCAAGTACTATCAATCCTTTAATTTCCCTGTTAAAAGTTTGAAATACTTAGTTTGCAAATTAATCTTACCATGTATTTCCCTTTGTGCACACAAGGAAGAATTCTGACATCCTAAAGCTGGATAACATTTCTGATAATCCTGACAGTCACATTCCTCTAAACACAGTCTCCCGTAGGAACCAACAGGACAAGTCTGCGAACAGTTGATTCCGAAAGTGCCGTTTGGGCATGCTTGAAAAAGAAACGAAATAACGGTGGTAAAACAAGCATTTGCAGGCATAAATTATATAATTAAAGTCACAGTGGATATGTCAATCAATGTAGAAACTTATCTATATGTATTTCTAAATGAGGTTTCCGGTGGCTTACATTTTATTTTTACATAGAGCATATTTTCAATAGTTCGTTAAATTATTAAAACTTAGAAACACACACACAGCCATGCTTTACGCAAATGCTTACAGTAGCATTGTTTTGTTAAAAAGAGGGCACACATGATCGTGAATATCCGTCTGTCTGTATGTATGGTATGTACTGCCACTATAAGACACCAACAGAAAGAAAACGGACTCACTTACCTTTACATACATTTCCATCTTGAATAAAATTGACACAGCATTTTGCCTTGGTCGGTTCGCTGAAAATATTATATTATCACATGTATCAAGGATAGTCCAGTATAAAATTGAAGAATGCATAGCTATAATATGAAGATTAATATTATAAAAAAAAACTTCTATAAAATATTAATTTCATGGAGGCCTTTTTGTCCTAAATCTCGAACATTTAGTGCAATTAAATCACTAAACCCTTAGCCCTAGAATATTACATTTATTGACTTAAAGAATATATTTTTATTCTGTAATTATATAATGAGCAAACAGAATTTCAAACATTTCCATGCTCAAAAGCATTTATATGCATAGGCGTCGGAGCCGGGGGGGGGGCTTAGCCCCCCCCCCCCTTTTTTGGCAAAGATAGGCATAGGTGTTGAAAATTGGGGCTTAGCCCCAAGACGTTTCTGGCGTGTGTGTGTTTTAAGTTGGTTTAGCCCCCCCACTTCTGGCGTGTGTGTGTTTTAAGTTGGTGTAGCCCCCCCACTTTCAATTTGCTTCCGACGCCTATGATATATACATGTAGATAAAATTAAATCTGTGTTTACAAAACGGATTTTTTCTGAGTGATCTACATGGATGTATGATTCAAGTTTATATTTTTCATAGAAATCCGAATATTAATTTTTGACGCGTTTTTGGGGTCTTTAGACTAACCATTGGTTATATTTAATAAACTATTGTACAATTTGGTCAGTTTGGTCAGTTTTTACTGTTTTGCGTCAGCTGAAATTCAGAAAACAGCCACCAAGAACCCCCCCCCCCCCCCCCAAAAAAAAAAAAAAAAAAACAAGAGACAAAAACAAACTCAAGACAGACCTTTTAAAAAGTGCATATGTTATGGATTTCATTCAGCGAATGTAATATTTAAGCAGTACAAGAATCATTTTTTTCTTTATATCATATTATAGAGGTCTTATAAAACATACTAATGACCTTAGATTAAAGCGTTTTACAGACGCAAAAGCCACGTGACTTGATTGTGTCTGAAATACAAGTTTTCATGGTCGAAAAAAATGAAGAAAATTATTAGATTTTAGGTTTTATTTAAAAGGGGTTAAAACCTAACCAGCAAATTGACGCAACACAGAAAAAAAATAACTTCGACCTTATATATATTATATATATAATTCTTATAACGATTTTTTAACAAAAATGTAAATTTGAATAATTACAATGCATTAGTATATACCTTGACAGGCAAACTCCCGCCTCAGATAAGGAAAGTCCACCAGACATTTTTATCAAATATATTATAACAATAAGTATGTGGCTTAAATATCCTTCCATGAGATTAACCGTCACCATTTTCACTTTCTCATGATAGATCATAAATATAAATCCCGGAAATTATTAACTTAATTAGATTATTGAAATTCTTTCCGTTTGATATGCAAAAATCCTTGACTTTGCCCGGAAAAAAGATTATATCGTGACAAGTTTTTTCCCATTGAAGTGAAACATGTTAAATGTTTTGAACTGTGTTTCTTGATACAGAAAAAAACAACGAAATTACTCCTGGTAGTTCTGTATACCGTTTAACTTATCAACCCCTGCAGTCGCATTTAGACTCGCCCAGATCAATAAATAATATGGTCTACTGTCATAATTCAAGATCGCTGATATTGCATTTAAAATTGTTATAAAATTTTTATTCTAAATCTTACACCCCTGAATTCTGAAAGTGGACTAAACCATTCTTTGAAATGGTAGGTCCAAATGTGACTTCAGGGGTTGATGGGTTAAAGGGGCATTAGCTGTGTTTAACCCCACCCCCCAAAAATAATATTTCGATGATTTCTTCTTTTACTTCTTGTACTTATATCCGATAACAAATAAGAGCTATACATAGGCACACGAAATCTTATATTTCTATATATTTTTGTGAAAATAAGGACAGGTCCACTGTGGTAGGCCTATTCCAAACCAATTAGTAAGGTTGTGTTAATCAATTGCAATTAAAAAAGTACCAAACCTGGGTTTCTCAAGCAATTTTCACAAAATACATTACATGTATATAAGAACTTAAGAATATTTATGCCTGTGTATATATCTGTCATGACATTGTATATCACTCTAAGTAGTAAAAAATGAAAAACAAAAGCATAGGTAATGCTCCTTTAAATCAAAATTCAAATATATATGATACATTTAAATAGACCCTTAATAGACCTGTAACACTAAACGCAAAATCAGATACATGCCACCCCCCATAAAAATGACAACCTTGCCACCATGATTGATTGTCTGTACTAATATTTATTGATTTTGAAACATGTTATACATGTTATCTATATCGTAATTTATGTATTATGTATATAAAAATTATTATGTAAATCCGTCAATGTTTAAATTAGTTCAATTACTATCAGCTAAGAACAAACAAAAATGGCTAAGTACCTCATTAATGCAATAAAGATTAAATCTGTACAATGAAAAATTTGTATTTTCTCTTATATCTGTCTTTTCTCCAATGCTTACCTCAAAATACTTTCACTCACTTGATCATTATATTCATTATATATGTATTGTATTTATTTGTATTGATTTATGTATATATTATTTGTATACTGGGACAGGTATATTGTATGCTGATTGACCAGACGGTCAAAGGCTAAAATAAACTAAAACTATACGCTACACTTAACAATACTTCAGTTATATTGTGGCGGAGAGAAATAATGGAAACCACAATACCGACCTTTTGCAAGTAATTTGCCAGATTTTCTCACAAAAATCAGTTTAAATTCCAGCGTCGAATGTTACAAATGTACAGTTATAGCACGAGGGTCTATACAATTATTTTAATATTTTTATTTTAATGGCGATCAACAAAATATGGTGAAAGCACTGTGACTCATCAGCTTTCGATGAACTCTTTATAGAGAAAGAGTTACATTCAGTTCATTTTTTTAGAAGTGTCATGTATGATAAGGATCAAGAATCTAACTATATTCTTTCCACTGGCAACCACTCTAACCCATGAGCCATGACAGGCGGTTTAAACTGGATTTGCATGAAATAAGTAATATAGCTGTACTGCATCCCTGGAAATTTCGAGCCTGTTTTGCATAAATTACCATAACCTCATGGATGGCGTGTTTGGCCATGTTTCAATGATATATCTTTCAATCTTAGTTCACCCTCTCATCTAAGGATAAAATGGCGAATAATAAACTGAAGCGAAAATTTATCTGTTATACAGCATTCACTTAAAAGGAAATATTTTAAAATGTCGTTTTCGGCTTTCAAGGGACTTTGTTCAACTGGATATGCGATTGCTACACAATCCTTTAAACTATGTTATAGTTAGTTCTGTTCGTCTTCAGCAAAGTATTGGATCATCTATGGGCAACAAATGTGTTCTCTTTTTAACCGACTTCTCCATTTCTATAGCATTCAGAATACATCCAAAGGCTTCAGAGGAATAAAAGCCTTTTTTCTAACAAATGGTCATCAAATATTTCTAAATCTAGTAATAAATCCACGAGTTACTTTTTTTCATTATCTGCAAAATACGTAACAATAGTTGTATCAAATAGTCACGTGTTGAGGAGCCGTTCCTCAGTATTCGAAACCTGAGTGAAAATTAGATAACACGTGCCTTATAATCAGCGGAGACTTACCATTTGGTGTGAATTGTGCTTATCAGGCGCGCAAGTGTCAAAGCTGAAAGTGATGGTCACGTGTTCTGTTGACAAATATATCAGGAAAATTCCTAAACCACGTGTTAGTAACAGGAACTGTTTCACACACGTATGAATTTGTAGTGATATTTCGTTAGTGTGTAAATATATACCAGGTATGTGAGAAAAATTAACAATTTAACCTTCAGTTAGACATATAAATATACTGACAACTTGTATATTATTTAACTCCAAAACGGATAAATCCGGAAGCTAAAGATACTACAAAATTAAGCACGTGCGCTCACTTCTGATGCTTTATACAGACCTGACAAATAATAAACTTGTTACACTAATAGTTATTTTCCTCCAGTAACTGCGTAAATTTCTTTTGATCTGGTATTTCAGTCCTGTTCCACGTTCGACTATTTTATTTACAGAATCAAACTACTAAATGATAAACTTGCACTGCAGGGATATAAGGGATTGTGTATAAAATCAATATTTGACCTGTTTTACGTCCTCTATAATTACCTTGTTTGATAATATTATGTTTCACTATAATTGGCCTATCGCCAAGTGTCTAACACATGGCTGTCCATGCGCTTTTTGACGTCACGTCAGTGATGTCATAATCACATAATCGTTTGACGGGCCATTTGATTGTGACTTCTTAATTGAAAAGTTTGCCTAAAGGTGCCATGTCGGGCATTTGGCGATAGGTCACTATTTCCTTGTTCAACAATAATTGTGAACATAGGTTTACCCAGTGAATTATATGTCACAAACGTTACCACATTAAATTTGAATCATACTAAAAAAAAAATCCATCTTGGGACAGTTGGATTCTTTAACAGGGTATTAGATGCGTGTTTTTTGTTTGTTTGTTTTTTCCAAAATATTTTTTTCCCTTTTTCACTACTTAGAACGATATTCAATAACAATAAAGAGATATACACAGGCATAACAATTCTCAGATGAGTATACGCTCTGTGAAAATTGCTTGAGAAACCCAGATTCGCATTTTTTTTTACTTTCAATTGATTACCTCAACCTTCCTATTTGTATATGAATATACTGGACCTGAACTTATTTTCACAAAATATATAGGAATATAAGAAGTTGATATAAAAAGATGCTGTAATTTCTAATAGACAATATACAGGGATACCCTTTAGCAATCAGTCCACATTCCAATGGGAGCCAATGTTATTGACCGACCTGTTCCTTTATTCAAATGAAATAGACTTTATTCAGAAGCTACTGAATCAAAAGAAGAAAAAAGCTATCTGTTGCATTTAATTTGAGATTCAGCTATATTGACGATGTTTTTGTGACTTGATAATGACAATTTCCATACGTTTATCAATGTGAAATATCCCAACGAGCAAGGAATTAAAGACACCAAATAGTCAAGAATATAAGCTGCCTGGTTGGACATCTTATTTACTATAGACACAGACGGGAAATTAACAACCAGCCTTTACAACCCAACTTGACTATTGTGGCTCTCCTATAACGTCAACGTGCCACATTTAAGTATTTATATTCTTTTTCGATTGCATGTGGTGTCTATATCTCGCAGATAAATCGATATGCTGGGGCGTGTTCAACATATGAACATTTCATATAAAAAGCAAACTATTTATTGATAATCTGCTGTCACAAGGGTATCTGGATCACGTGTAATGTCTACGTTTTGCAAATTTACGGTCGGTATAATGACCTTGTGTGGAAGTATATTGTTTCAATAACTGAAATGGCCAGTTGCCTGTTCGAAAGTGCTTGTTGACTCATCTTTTCCAATTGTGTCGAAAATCCATTCCTCATTTATTGCACGGCGGGTGTGACCGGTCAAAGGGGGGGGGGGGGACGCTGACTCCTTCATGGCATCTGATCCCATCTCTGGATTTTTAGATGTCCGAGTTTGTCCAATATCACCATATTTGTATATGTATCCTGAAGATTTATACTCAAGAGTCTGTCATGAAAATTCGTCCTCTTGATAAAGTAAAATAAGGACTAATATATCGTTTGCAATGTAATATCACGTGTACCGAATACTGTAAACATACTGGGTATTTTCAGCACATAACTATGGGACTGGTACGCGGGGGTAATTTGTAAACACGATTAAGACTTCATCGCGTTTTTAGTGTAAATTACCCCCACATGTACATTTTCACGATAACCGTATGTGAAATGCAATATGTGAATATTACTTTGACTTGAATTAGTTCAGAATTCCCCTATAAGGCCCAATTCCGTAAATTCAACTTCATACGCAAGTATATTATTTTTCCATTTTTGTGTTATTCTTGCTGATCAGTAAGATGTAAAATTGAAGACGTACCAATCAATAATCAAAACTCAAGTCCATTATAACACGACGAATTAGATATGCAAATGGTCTCAACATGAAGAACAATTACGAATCCCAAACGGAATAAGACCAGTTGTCCGGAAGGAGTCAGCGTCTTCTGCTGGCATGATGTCGCAAATGTTCCATGGAAGCCTTTCTAGTTCGATGAACGGGTCAAATTCAGTAAAAAGGTCAAATTTGGTGATGAGGTCAAGTTCGGTGAAAAACATGATTGGTGAAACGGAGTCACTGTCTGTGGCCGTGAGCCACACTACTACCTAATATCTCTGAGAGGGGGACGTCATAATGTTTAAAAATATTCCCGTATCGACCATAAAACTTCTTAAACGACGACACAACTTAACCTTGTGTAAGTAGTTTATTGGCTAGTCGATTAGCTCTCAGAATAAAACATCCATAAGAAGAACATGCCCTGGCATAACGTATAAGTTGTGAAATGAAAACGCCATAGGCAGGAGAAGATGGAATATTACTATTTAGAAAAGAGAAGTTTGTGAAATGGAAATTGAAATCGTCTCGTTTGTCATAGAGGGATGTGTGAATTGACCGTCTTTTCCAATCGACAGGAGTAAATCTAGGTAAGAAGCAGATGTGTTGCTCTCTGTCGTCTCATTGATCTCTAGCTCAACAAGATACATCTGGCCGAGGTAATTCTGAAATTCTGAATTATTTATGGGCAGAACATCGTCGACATACTTGTTAGTAAAATTGAACGAGATGCTAACTGTTTATATTAATTCTCTTGATAAATTTATATACACAGAGTAGTCCTTTCAACGCCATTAATTTTGCATCCACTTTAAAATTTCAATCATTTAACATATTTACACAAATTGTTGTCAATTGAATAAGAGAATGAGCGAAATTTTCAAAGCGAGCGTTAGTTTTTGCTACTCAGAATTAGATATATAATGGTCCAATCTAGATAGTGTTAGCCAATCATAATTATTACAATTATTGAATATTCTGATTGACACTGCTGACGAAGTTGCAAAGACAGAAAAGTGACGCACGCGTACTGAAATGAATATTAAATGTTTACGTACCGATTGCAATTATCTTCGCTGCAAGTAGATAGAGCGATGTGTAGAATTTGTCAGTACACACAGTCACGTGACCAGAGTGTTACCCGCTTTACATTTTGGCGTAGGAATGCATGAATGAATCAATAAAGAATAAAATATCACATATTTACTTCTGATTTAATGAATCTTAAAAGTCATACATTACCACAAAACAAAAACAAAAATCGCAGAAAGAAATCGGAAACACAAGACTAAATCTACATCTGTAGCACACTGAACAGCCTACAGGCCCATATTGCGATATATCTAGGTCATGTTATTATGTTATGACCAGAACCACAGACCACAAAAATGAAAGTTCGCTTCGTAGTTACAACAGAAAAAAGGAGAGTTAGGCCTAATGCTACTTTCTTAAGCGTCTCTGATAAACAGGTCGATTTGTTTGCCTTCACCGGATATTCCTATCACAAACAATTCGTCACTCGTATCGTGTGAAATTAGGCTGTGTGAAATAGCCCTACTTACGTAAGTTATGTACCAATCAGTCATCATGGTTCCCAGCTGATTGGTAAAAAATGTCAAATAAAATGGTAACTATCAGTTGTCATGAATGAATATCAGCTGTCTCCCTTCTGGTAAGTTACACTCTTTCTATGGTATATTCCATTAATAATATTTCAGAATTCAAACGCAAATTCGTTGTAAATACATTATACAGCATACTCATGGGCGCGGCCATTTGCATTTTTAATTCTACTCTGACACATTTAACCTTCCGGTTATCAAGCAGACGAATATTTTCAAATAACTTAAAAACAAATCTGACACTTATTCAAAATTTTCCATATCACTAGTTTCTTTCAAAATGATATGAAAACAAGAAAATAAGCCTTAATTCCATTTAGTATTTCCGGACAGAAAAGGGGAACTACTTCTCGCCTCACACAGCTGTTTAGCAGTTACGTCATATAAAAAACTCCCACCGCAAAACCAATTACATAGAATGAATTTCGTAACCAGCTGACCACAGATTCACAGAAAATGGTAATATATATTCGTGTTTCACATTGAACTTTGTTCCATAAACCATTGCATTTATACTCAATGTTTTCAAAAAAAAAACAAAAAAAACCTGAAAAAACAATCCTTAACTTAAGTGACAACAACAACAATTATGATGATGATGATGATGATGATTATTATTATCATTATTATTATTATTATTATCATTATTATTATTATTATTATTATTATTATTATTTAGCACAAAAGTAGTAATAACAAAAATAATTGAAATTAAAGAAATTTAAGAATTACATCTTCGAAAATCAATTATACAAATGATACATAGACATTTGACTGATTCTAATTTGAAACATATATTTCTTATTTCATTACAAAAGGTAGATAAAATTGCATCATTTTAAAATCCTGCAATTAAAATAAAAATATGGAGTGACCACCATGACTCTACTATACAAAAGTCATTGTACATTAGTTTTGATCGATTTAAATTGAGAATCTTTCCCCAATCTTTCAGCTTAGCATACTATGTTAATTATCAGACATTTTTACCACTTATTTCCGGAAAAACCGCCACTTCGATAAAAAGGTACAAATAAGATTTTAAAAGTAATTTGTAATGTCAAGAATGCTATCCCTTTTACTTTGATTGGAATTTTAACAAAAAAGTAAATATTGACAACCTAACAGATAGAAGCGTGTTCGATTGACCCGGAATATACAATTGTACAACGCCATAAATCCATATGCATGTAACATTTACCTGGAAATTTTCCCTCCCGTTTAATTATTGCCTATTTCGCCCGTAGACGAGGGGGGCGGGGCGAATTTAAAATGAAAATGAAATTTTCCAGCTAAACAACTGAGGCACAAAAACACATGTCATTCACGAGACTATGGTAAATTAGGGCGAATTTAAGACGGGATGAATATGTAAAGGGAAAAATAAAAGAAGAGAAAAAAGTACACAGTATATATTTTGTTACAAAATTAACACATAGCAGCATATAAGTTAATCATGCTATCTTTACTTGCATGTTTGAATTGTTTACATCAACCTGTTGTCGTTAATTTGAGGTGAATATCTTAGTAAAAGAAAATAGAATATGTATTCATTTAAATTGCATCAAATTACCATCAGAGTTTGCGTGAACATGGAATGCTTTTGTTTTTAACGAAATTGTATAGTTGTTTCGTTTTCGTGTAGGTGGTTGTATTAGTTGTAAGTGAAATAAAGATTTAAAAGTATACTTAATTCTGTTTAACCCAATTCATTGCAGATTCTAAAAATAAACTTTGTCAAATATAACTAAATTGTGATGTTTTATTGTGCATCAAGTCTTTTTTACTGTAAAGTTACATACCTGTCAGGCTATAGCTGCAATGATATTGAAAGTGGCGTAAAAATAAGTAATTAACTAACAGAAGTTATATATATATGGATTTTTAATTGATTTAATTTATGTAAAATCACTTTCTCAAACCTACTACTACTACTCCTATTACTACCAACTACTAACTACTACTACTGATGATAATGATGAGGAAGTTGACGATAACGACGACGACTTAGATAATTTTAAAGGTTTCGGGTTTTTATTTATCAAAAACAATACATATATACTTCATGTATAAAGACTAGAGATTTGCACCAGTCTGATCTACAGTAGTTGGCACTAAGTATGTTCCCGTAATTTATTTTCACTATTAATATATTCTTTGTAAATTCATGGTTTTTTTTTCAATAACTCCTAGATAATTTGTCGTTTATCCAATTTTAACAAAATTTCATTGAAATACTTAAGGTGTTGGTACTCATTTGGTAGAAATTACAATTTCAATCTATTTATTGTTTCAGGAGAAGTACGTTATTCTTCGCGAGGGTTACATAATTTTGCTGTTTATTACAAAGATAATGAATGGTTCTGTGGCTTAATATATAAATACCATAATAAAACCATCGATACTTGAATATGTAAGTATTCCCAGGGTAAAACGTGCCATTTGTCATTTATTTTGGATGTTTACCAAATTCAGAGGACAAAATGCAGAATTACTAAGGATATATAGTGAAATTCATTTTTGGGAACAAACTTATCGCTAACTACTCTACTTTTATCTAATTTTATCAATTTAAATACTCATTTAAAAAAAGGGGGTTGCCATGCTCTGCTTGACAATAGTAATTGAATATAAAATCAATATCTTTTTGTTTCTTCTACTCAAAACTCAGACAAAATCGATAAAAGTACAGACCCAAAAATAAATTTCCAAAGATTGGATGATGACCGGAATGAAACAGCGAATCAGTATTCTCATATATCTTGACGTCACAGCTTTTGCTTCACGTGCTTCATCGGTAACATTTAAACCATGTTGGGATGTATAGAACACCTGTAAAGAAGAAAGAAAGACACTTTTAAGTTTAAAAGACGACAAATGAAACAAAATGTAAACGGAATACTTCCAGTATCAAGACAGGAATTATTCACTTTCTTCTGACTTGTTTGCATGTATTTAATTGCACCAAAAGCATCAACCAGGATTACCTGACGGACCCCACTGAACTGTGACAGCAGCCACGACGCCATTCAGTGCTCAAAATGTATCCGCTCGTCTGGCTTCGAGTTTGAATATGTGTCACACGAAGTTAACGTTAATGCAGAATAATCAGCTTACTTACACGTAAACTTGAAATATTAATTGGAAACAGAACAACCCATTAATGATGTCATTTTCATCATCAAAAGGTTATTTGTGGTTAAAATCTTCTAACAAATCGTTTCATCTTGGACAGGATCGACAATCATCTTCAGGTGACACGAGGGAATCTGTAACCAAAGAAATTGAAACGGTAAGTTACCATAGTAGTTATATAAATTCATCATATCAAAAATTATCTTTAATTGTAATTTCTGTTTAACCCGAAGATAAAACTGATATGGATAGGAATTTCATCAACAAGATTAATCAAATATCGAATTGATTGATGAATACTGTCAGAAATGTAGCTAAATTATCAAACATGAACGAAATATTTTCTTCTTCTCTTCTTCCGATTCAGGAGAGTACTCATATGTTGAGGGTTATACACCTTTTTGACGATCAAAATAAAAATATATCACAGGGAAATATTTACAGTTAAAAATTGCTATAATTCATTGGATTAAGAACCGGCCAGGTGGTAGATGTAAGGAGGGACTTTTTCAAAAAACAAATTTCCAAAGATAGAATTAAAATGGACAGTTTCCTTTTCTCTGTGATTGTAACCATGTATATTAAGGTGTTCTTTAGCATATTGACAGGTTTAGGGTCAACATTTTTTATTTTCCCTTACACCAATACACTTATGTTTTGGTTGTAACTCAATGAGTTTTAAACATATACATCCACGTGCCATACGTACGTCAACTAATGTGAATTCCCCAGAGCTTTCTATGTTCAATAAATTTTGCGTGACTCATTTTCAGTGAAATCTTCAGTCTATGAACTATCTTTCTTCACAAGTTTGGATTGTTTATTATTATTTTTTTTAGTTAAAGCTACAAATATTTGTAAATGAAAAGCGAAATTAACACGTCCTGCTTTATTCAAAGTAAGTTGTCTCAATAGAATATTTACAGCAAAATTAATAAATCTCCAAACAATTTAAAATAAAATCAGTTGAAAATAAATATACTTTCTTTAGAATATGAACTTTTGCAAGGATTGACGATCACATAACTAACGCTTGTAGTTACTAGTAGTATGTCTATTTAATATAGTAAGCTATTTGAAAATGAAGTTAGTTGAAGTTAGTTTACAGTTTATGGCATCATATTCTAAACACATCCACCTTTAAGAGTAAAAAATAACTATAGTGATTATATTTCGGAATCCAGCACATTTGGAGATGGTATTTTAAAACAATGGAATTCTTGATATTTATTTTGGTTTATAGAATAAATTTGTGATAGAAAATGGTATGAATAAATTTCTGAATCGGATTTAGAAAATATTGGGTGCACAATACTAGTCCATATGCCATGGATTTTTTTTTATATTTAAGCATCACATTAAAAAATTGATAAAATATACACTATATATATCTAATAGAATGTTAGTAAATTGGTTTTACAATTTGCAATTTTTGTTCAATTTTCATTTTAAATGCACTTAGCCAATGATAGTATCAAGTGACACTGCATTTTCTTACTGCTTGGATTCCTAAAAATTTTGTGAACATTGTTTGAAAACCCCAGGTTTGGCACTATTTTAATTGCAATTGATTAATTCAGCCTTAATATTTGGATACGAATACCACACCAGACCTGATCTTATTTTCACAAAATATTTAGGAATTTAAGATATTTATGCCTGTGTTTAGCTCTTATTTGTTATTTGTACATGAAGTACAAGCAGTAAAAGTAGAAGAATTCGAAATAATTATTTTTTGGCAAACACAGCAAATGCCCATTTAAAACAACATATCGAAAGATTGTCGACATGGTAAATGAAAAAAAAAATGAATTTATATTTAATAAAGATTTAACTCTTTCATCAGATTTTGGTAATATATTTTAATCAAAATAGTATACTTTTAATATTTTCATTCACTGTCATTACTGCAATAATTTCAGATATCAGAAAAATCACCATTTTTGTTTTTCTTTAATTTAGTTTTAATAATTAAAAGAAAGACACTTGAAGTAACTAAATTTTTTTTCAGTTTCAAAAATATTACTTTCAAAAAGTCATGATTTCCAATACAAATGATAAAGGATTTACCTCGAGTATATATTTTGTATTATAAAAATCTAGTTGGGAGAGTATGTGTTTAATATACTTTAAGTATCTTTGTCTAAATTTGTCTGCCTATAAAATGGTAAAATAAAATAAAAAGTCACAAAAAATAAATAAATAAATAAATAAATAGATAAATATCGAACAAATAAAACTTCTGTAAAGCTAGCATTTCTAATAAATTGATCTTTATTCATTTGTATCTAGCCAAAATATATTCCTTGTACAATATAAACATTATCATGTTACAAATTGACAAAACAATCCAGGCCATGCAGCCAATGGAATTCGATTTTCTTTTATGAATCTATTATGAATCTAATGATTATAATATTATACTAATTAACACTGCCGTAAAGAAAATATTTCATAAAATATTAAGACAAAGATTTACAAGTGTTAACGATCGAAAAATGACTTAAGAATAACCACAATTTTGTCTTAAGAGAATCCTAGATGGGAACAGGTGTCATGGAAGAGTAGACAACTATTGACCTTACGTAACGAATATCAATTCACAGGCGCATATTGAACAAAGGGCAAAGTTCATACCAATATCACCTGACTGTTTTGAAATATATATTAAAGTGATATTTCGTATGGAAAACAGCGATATTTAAAGTCTAATCTCCCTCGCGATAATGTTTTTACAATAATTTCTTATGCTCAGATTCGTCTTGGGCATTTGTTTCGGCATCTTTTGTAAAACTATAACTTCGGTGTTGTTAATAATATTTTTAAAATATGTTTGGTTTGATATTTGGCCCTTTTTCATACTCCCTTTTCCCCATTCTGAACTACACATCTATTTTTAAAAATGAGCTTAATTGATGAGTTTATATTGACAGAAACAATAGTTTTGAGCTTTTATTCATTGGTTTATATTACAAAACATTAGTATTGTATTTGTAATATTTTCATCAGCTATCATGATAAATTCATTGCAGTATGCAATTTTAAATATCTTAGACTAAGCATAAATAATAATGTTATATCATCGAAAACAATGTTCTACCCCACCATCCAAATATATATCAATATAAATAAATAAATAAATACATGTATTTGAGTAGAAATTATCTAAATGTAGGAGACGCTATCAATTTAAGCTAAAGGCATCCAAAATATAAAAAAAACATTATCATAGGCATATTAATCATTTACATATTTGGACCTATATTTTGTTTTGAATCAGTACACTTGATGCATTGCTTTTTTAAATGTTCAGAAATTGGACAAAAACTTAACGTTTATAATCATTTGCTGAAACATCGTTGAAATGAGTCAAAATTTAGGCGGTTATATGGTAAAAATAGTTCGAAATTGGCCAAAATATGAATACTATAGTTTCCTGAAATTTCTTTTACATACGTTTAACTGGGGGGTGTAGATTATCTATTCGCTGTCATACTTTGTACTTGGCATTTCCCGATTTAATGAGCCAGGTAACGATATCCTGTAATATTTGATATTATTGTTTTCAAAATTTAGATCAAGTTTTAAGTCGAATTAAATTATTGTGCACATATACCCTATGCCTCTACATGTTTCAAGTACTAAATATGTAAATTTGTCCTCAAGATAATTTACTGTTTAATACATGTTCATGCATTTCATAATTCTAAGATCGATAGCGTTTTAATGGAATTTTAGTGTTTAATATTTACTTTAATCCTGTTCATTAAGTTGACATTAGAGATTATCCTAATTACACGCATTTTTTTTTCCAATTGACGATTAATTATATGATTTCGTTTACACAAAGTTCGATGGCTTATTTCAGATACTGTATTTTAAGGACAACAAAACACTTATTTCATATATGACAATGCATTTTGTTGTGGAGTAATTTGATTAGCCTATTTCACTTAATCAGATGAAGAATATAACTCATGCATCCCTAAAAACACATTTGGACTGGCCTAAATCATTGATTTATAGAAGAGTCTATTGTTTTTCAGGGGTTGATGAGTTAATGGATAGTGATCAACAGTTATACCCCCACATAGATGTCCATGTTATTGTTGGTATCTAGATCTCTTTCAGTGTATTTCGTTTCAACCAAATGGGTTGATGTGTAAATAGTATTTCAAATACATTGGGTCCATTCAAACGATGGGATATATTAATTTAGCTTATCAATCACTGAACAACAATGGACTCGTCTGTAAATCAATGACTAAGACCATTCCAAATATGTATTTAGGAGTGAATGAGTTAAAAAGTCTTCTCGAGGTAATCAAAGGCTACTGTACAGTTTTATGAATGTTTGAAGACCCTCTAATTAATTGGTTTAAATGATCAGTTCATAATGGGAATCCAATAAAGACATAATGCGATTTATTTTGAAACACCTTTTTATTTTTATTTTTAACAATTTTCAATATTTTAAGCCGGACCTCTGATAAACAAAAGGTACAATCACATTTAACTGTAGAAGTTAAAATACATCTATTATGAAGAAACGATTTCATCATTATGTAACAAAGTTTGATGTTTCAGAAAATACTTTTGTATCGACAAGAATATTGTATAAAATATATTTAATTGTCAATACTTAATATTACAGAAATTGTATTAGTAAGTTATTTCCAATGACGGCTATTCTATTTATATTATGTTATTGAAAAAATCGATTTACTAGTAATTTTTTAAATTACTTATTCTACATATATAGTTCAAATATTGACACGTAACAAAACTGATCTGGGTGTCTAACATGAGAGAGAGAGAGAGAGAGAGAGAGAGAGAGAGAGAGAGAGAGAGAGAGAGAGAGAGAGAGAGAGAGAGAGAGAGAGAGAGAGAGAGAGAGAGAGAGAGAGAGAGTGTTAGAGTTTGCTTTGCTTAGTTAGTTAGTTGTTTGCTTGCTTAATGTATATTTTTCACGACTGATTTCTAACTAACGAAACAGAACACATTCATATATCATTGATTTCATTGAAGAAACGCCTTGGACTTATTACATACCACACCGTTTTTTTCTCGTGACAAATGTCATGAAATCCTTCATTTTTAACGAACCAGTTTTATATTTTCATGGAGTTAAGTACCTTTAAGTTGATTTGAGTTTTAGAATGAATTGCCCTTATTTGAGAAATATATTGTTTACCAGAGGGAAACCATATTCACCTAAATTACCAGAGAAACCGGAACACCCGTGAGAAACACAGTAACTACCTGTTTATCCTAACCAGTTTACATTGACGATAATAAGAAAATCTGAAATACTAGTACTTGTATTGTGATATGATATTAACAGATATAGAATTATCAAAAACACGTGCTTTTAAATTTATGGTAGATTCAACACCACGAGAAATAAGTAAACAATAAACGAAATAAAAATCTACATTGAACGCCGTAGTATACTGCGAGTTCATCTGCAATGAAATAATCCATATGTACAGACAACTTTACAGTAAACTAAATGCGTTACCTATTTGATACTGTGATACTCTGAATTTCAGTCTCGTACCAACTAACACTATATATACTAAAGGGATTCTGATCACGCTTATCCATTGAATGCTGAGAGTAAATACCGCAACCCTTACAAGGGCAAAACATTTAATAGTATGCCGCCAAAATGTGTGACTCAATAGGTACTTGAGGTACTACAATAAATTGTAAATAAATAAACTATTATATTAGTCCTTTTATACCAATACTTTATAAGAAAAACATTGAAATGGAAAGCGGCGACAACTATGTTTTTCTTACTGTTTTCACATTGACCATATTTCCATTACCGCGAGTGGAATGAAGTGTTTGTTGCATATTATGTCGATATCTATTGTTTGTATGCCAAACATTAACAGATCCGCCTAAGATATTTTTCCTTTATCAAATAACAGCAATCTTAGTTCATGACCTTGTCATGGATGCATTCTGAATAGTCTGATCAATGTCACGATTACGATGATATTCGTAATTTATACACTATCTATCTATCTTTCTATCTATCTATCTGTCTGTCTATCTATCTGTCTATCAATCTATCGATCGATCTATCTATCAATCTATCTGTCTGTCTGTCTATCTGTCTGTCTGTCTGTCTATCTAACTTTCTATCTATCCAAAGCTAATGCCCCTTTAATTTTTCCTTCTAAATATATCGAGTCCTAAATCGGAAGTTATCTGGACTGTTCCTAATATTTGAGCGACATTTAACTTAATAGATCATTATGAGTTCTTATGTAATCCGGTTTTGGATCCGGAATCTTCTTTTTAGCATCATAGATTTTTAGTCTGGACTTCAGATATAACTGCGTTTTATTTCTTAATGACTCATAGACACATACCGGAAATCCCTAAGCATAACAAAGCTGAATTGGCGTATAAAAAATCTGGATCCAAAAAACGGACTACGTAAGAACTCGAAAATGATGTGTAGGCTTACATGTTTCCCCTTAATAAGATTCATAATTCTGACATCTCCTTCTTTGTAATTTATTTTCCTGCAAATCGAAAGGACTAAAGAATGATTATAATTTTCGTAGTTACTAAATTGGTGAAAGAACATGAAGAAAATAAAATGTAAATAATGGATCGGTTCATTCGAGGCCATATTTTGACGTTCAATATTTCCGGATATAAAAATTGCTGGGTATTTTATATAGTTATTATCTAACATTGTTACTGTTGATCGATACGGGGGTCTTTTTAAACAGTGGGGAATCCCCCTCTCAAGAAAGTTAGATACCATTCTAGAGCACGACAATATGCAGAGACTCCCTTTTAACCAATCAGATCTAAAACTAGCTGATGACGTTTTCACCTAGCATGATCTTCTCGCGAGAACTCGAGAGATTTCCATGTAACATTGCGACGAATGTGGCATGCTAAAAGGGGCAATGACACCTTCCGGACACCTGATCCCATCCCGTTTGAGAGTCACAATTGTTTTTCATGTTGATACCATGTGTATATATTTAATTTTTCGTGTTATAATTGACTTCTTCATTTTTACTCTGTAATACAAATAATTTAACAATGATTCCTGTTAAATAAATAAGTCCTCAAAGACAATTTATTAGTCTGTACATCCATAATTAATTGATTGTGCGTATATTATTCCGTATCCGGTATTTGCTACTAGAGTCAACGCCATTATTGTAAACACCGAAATTTCGTCGAATTCATCTCGTATTCGAAAACTTAAAGGGACTATGAAAACACGTTATCCCTCAGTATTTAGTGATCCAGAAGTAGTAATTGAACTGGATAGATTACATGACCAATATGTACTGGTACCAGCAGACAAAGCCTCAAATAATAAAGTTTTTATTTGTAAGGCACATTACTATAATTGTTTATTAGAAGAACTTGGGTTTAATGCGAATTCTGGTAATCCTACATACACACGTAGCTCACTTTCAAAGGACGAGATCCTTCACAATCACGTGTCCGTATTACGCTCATTTGATATACCTACAACGGATACCGATTTTCAGCTATCATATTTATATTGGATACCTAAACTTCATAAAACCCCATATAAGCAAAGATACATAGCAGGATCCAGCAAATGTGCTACCAAACCTTTATCTTTACTCCTTACCAAGATATTGACAGTTTGGATACTAAAAAATTCTAAACAGCTTTTAGAAAATTTGAAGGCACACATTTTTTTTTTCAAATTCACAGTATCAAAACATATGACTTCTCTACTCTTTACACAACTATTCCACATCAAAAATTAAAAGAAAGACTTTTTAGCATCATAGACAACTGTTTTTTCATTAAAGATGGTACCCAAAAATTTAAATATCTAGTGACTGGCTATCAGGATACTTATTTTGTCAAACACCACTCTGATTCTACACATAAATACACTGAAGATGATATAAAAAACATGCTCGAATTTCTAATATACAATATATTTGTAATGTTCGGAGACGTGGTCTTTCAACAAACTGTCGGCATTCCTGTGGGAACCAATTGTGCCCCTTTATTGGCCAACCTGTTCCTTTATTCATACGAAGCAGACTTCATTCAGAAACTGCTGAATCAAAAGAAGAAAAAGTTAGCAGTGTCCTTTAATTTGACATTTATATATATCGACGACGTTTTGTCAATTAATAATGACAATTTTCATACATATGTCAATGCGATATATCCCAGCGAACTAGAAATTAAAGATACAACAAATCAAGCACACACGCTTCATACTTTTATTTCATACATTTTACTTAATATAGACACAGACGGGAAATTGGCAACTAAGCTGTACGACAAACGCGACGATTTCGGCTTTCCCATCGTAAATTTTCCACATTTAAGTATTAATATCCCTCAGTCACCCGCATATGGAGTTTATATTTCACAAATGATCCGATATGCCAGGGCGTGTACAACATACGAATATTTCATATACAGAGGTAAACTACTCACAGACAAATTATTGACACAGGGATATCGAAAACCGCGTTTAATGTCAACATTCCGCAAATTTTATGGTCAGAATAATAGTCTTGTTTGCGATTACTCTGTTTCACTAAGTGAAATGTTGAGCTGCCTTTCGTTGGCGGTTGTTGAGACGTCTGTACCAATTGTGACGAGGATTCACTCCTGACGTGTTTCATTGGACTTGACTGTGGACTCACGGCGGGTGTTGCCGGTAGACAGGGGATGCTTACTCCTCCATGGCACTTGATCCCACCTCTTGGTTTCAATGTTTGTCCATTTTTACCGGATTTGTATCTATGTCCTGGACATTCTATTGATTTTTACTTTGGTATCTGAGATTTTTTTATACTCAAACAATTTTACGTTTGAGATCATATGAATATTCGGATTTAAAGCATGTTTAACGTTGAAGCTAAAATAATTTCAATCTACAGAAATTTGAATATGCAATATTATCTCAGATAAACAAAAGTATTTTAGCAAGTTGTTTTGAAAATACTGAACGCGACCCGTCAAGTTTCGAGTCAAGTAACTGATTCGATTCACTTCATTTATGTAAACATTTGTCTGACATCTAGTAACATAATTTGCCCTCTGGTATACTTTATCATTTGTCAACATATACATTTCTAAATTTGCTCAGGACATTACGCCAAGTGCCCAACACACCCATCTAACGTTAAAAGTTGAGTACATGTCCTTGAAATGCTTTTTAATACCCAAATTTTCGGAAAAGTGTTAAGCATTGATTCTATATATTTTCCGTGTCACTTTGCGAATTACAGTGTGCACAGTCTTCATTCAGGTCATTTCCTAGTGACACGGAAAAATATAGAATCAATGCTTATAATTAAATTCCAATAACAAGTTGGTATTTTTTTAAAACCTTCAGCGAACAACACTAGACTGTTACGTCATTTTTACGTCATCATCATGGCGAATCTAGAAAGAGAAGTTGATGTGTGGCTGCTTTAGTTAAAATTACAGTTATTGAAAGAGGAATTTGAAATAAATCCCATGGAGAGAGTATTAATGGTATTCAATGATACTGGAATGTTAATATATCTATTGCTTTGGATCGCCCTTTGCAGGACAAGTAGGCCTAACTGCAGTAGCGATACAGTAGGGAATAGGCCTGACTGTACTTTAATTTAAAACCGATGCTAATGCACTTGAACTGGGGGCTGATTCAAAATTACCAGTTGAAATGGAAGACAGGGTGTTACTTATAGATTTTTCTGTTGCGTGGTGCATTTGCGACTGTAACTTATGACCACTTTCACTACGATGACCTGTTTTTATCTTGCCTGCCGTAAAACACATTTGTGTATTGCAAATGGTCGATATGTAAACAAAAAGTAGTGCCGTCCAATTTGAAATTAGTTCAATTAAATGTGAATAAACATGGACCCTCCGAAGGTCAGGTGTGAGATCTGATTTTTGGCATAACCTACCAAAAAGAGGAATAACCACAGGTCAAAACCGGTAGGTAATCTTTGGCCTCATATTAATGAACCAGTCGTGCATCATTCTGTACAGTGAAACATGAGAAAGTACAATTTTACATAACCATCGTAATATTTGATAGAAATGTCTTATATATTTTATACATAAACCTAGTACCTGGTATTTCGGTACCAGCTGATAATCGTATACTAAAGTAATATTTTGCACGGATAGTACCATTTCAATTTCTAAATTCTTTTAAAACTAAGATAGTCATCTTTTAACAGTGGTTACACTTAGACGGATTTTGGCTATACGTTTAGATTTATTGTTTGGCCTTGTCTGATACCACTTTCTTTTTAGAAAATTTATTTAACATTGGAGCTCAACTGATGAAGTCTAATTGACAGAAACGATCGTCTTGAGCATTATAACTTTGGTATTATGTTTATAATATATATAGACAACGTTTGTTTAGAGAATTCATATAGCGGTCATCCTATCCCCGTGGACCGGTGTACTAAAGCCAAACTATTTTTTTAAACAAATATATATATATATATATATCCTTTATAATACACTTCAAAATTAAAATCAACTACTTTGTCGTGGATTAATCATGGATTAAAATAAAAGTAGACACAGAGTCGTCACATCGGATCTATAACTCTGATGATGATATCTATTGTGATAACAAAATTTATTATAAAATGTACATGTATGGGGACCTGTATCACGTCAAAGAATTATCATACATGGCTGCCCTTAGTTTTCAAACTATATGCATAAACCTGTCGAAATGGTGCGAGGAAACACATTTCATATTTGATAAATAAATTCTATTTCAGGTTTGGATGCAAGTGCTATTCTTTGAAATACTATGAAGGAGGTGTCCATATTTTGAATGGAAGTACACATTTTTGTCGTCACACGGACACACAGGTTCTATAGTTTTTTCTTTATTTATCTTTAATGGGATATTGCTGCATGTTTTCAATTTCTATGCCCTGAAAGGTCCGCCGGGTGCATCTAGTGTTTGGGTCGTCCGTCTGTCTGTTTGTCTGTGTGTTCGTAATTCTGTCCCACTTACATATAAAGTGCAATATATCAAGTTTGGATTGTGATACTTTTTTTGGTTTGTGTTATTTTGGGTTTTTTGTTTTTGTTTTGTTTTTTGGGTGTTGTTTTTTGGTGGGTTTTGGTTGGTTTTTTTTTTTTTAGTTTAGTTGTGTGTGTGTATGTTGTGTTTTTTATGGTTTTGTTGTGTGGTTTTGTGTGTTTTTGGGTTGTGGGGTATTGGTTTGTTTGGGTGTTGGGTTGTTTGTTGGGGTTTAGGTGGTGTGTTTTGTTGGTTGTTTTGTGGTGTTGTATGGTTGGTTTTTTTTTTTGGGTCAATATGTATTCATCTAAGGGTTATTCAACCTCACTTACATCACATGCCCCTGAGGGTGGGATGGGGTGTAGGACCGGGCATTTGTGTTTCATCTTGTTTTCTTCCTTTTGTACTGCTTAGATTGAATATACAGTTAAACCTCGTTATATTGCCATCATTTGTTTAACCTTTTCACCCTACAGACCACAATGGACCAGTCTAAACAATAGTGATACAGTAACAAAACCTAGACTGTAAGTTCATCTAAGGGTTATTCACACCTCACTTACATCACATGCCCCTGAGGGTGGGATGGGGTCAAAATGTAGGACCGGGGCATTTGTGTTTCACAAACACATCTTGTTTTCTTCCTTTTGTACTGCTTAGATTGAATATACAGTTAAACCTCGTTATATTGCCATCATTTGTTTAACCTTTTCACCCTACAGACCACAATGGACCAGTCTAAACAATAGAAAAGATCATACTATCTAGGAACTTGGGTCTGAAAGGGTTAACCAAAATGTGGCATTACAAAGGGGTTTGGTGATAGTTTGAAATGAAACTATTGCAAAAATGGAAAAGTGGACTTTCAAAAATTGTGGCGTATAGTGAGATGGCAAATGAAACCGGGGAGGGTGGGGGTGTGTGGACATTATAAAGATGTTTTACTGTACAATAGAACGATATACACAGGCATGGAAAATCTTAAATTCCTATATACTTTGTGAAAATTGCTTGCGAAACACAGGTTTGGCTCTTTCTCAACTGCAGTTGATTAACTGAACTTACCATTTGTATATAAATATCACTGGACCTGACATTACTTTCACAAAATGTATAGGAATATAAGATTGTTTATGTCATCTGACGCTCAGGGTGACCTATGGCGATCGTCTTTTGTCTGTCATTGTGCGTCATCTGTAGTGCGTTGTACGTTGTTAACATTTACACATTTTCGACTTCTTCTCAATAACCAGTGGATCAATTTTATCCAAACTTGGCATGTATCATACCCATATGAAGCTGCATAAAGTTTGTGAATGCAAGGGGGCTAGGACCGATAGGAGCCCCCAAATTATTAAAGCTAGAAAAAAACGTTACCTCAAAACGAGCAGCTTGCCAGTATCTACCAATATTTTATTTTAGATGGAAATTGTCAGGTTGACCCGTATGTGAGTTATTCCGCCCCCTTTTTATTTTCATGTTTTTTGGATGTTTTTGATATTATCTTAAAAAGTATAATACATAGATTAAAAGTGAAAGAATTAAAACTGTTCAGCATGCAAAGATATACAAAAAAAGTCAATAGGGCCAAAATTGTCAGGTTGCCCATTATGGAAGTTATTTCCTCTTTTATGTGGATTATTCATGTTTTGTCTTATTATCTTGAAAAGTATAACTGTTACAGATAGAGAAAAGGTGAAAGAAGCAAAAATGTTCAACACACAAAGATCTACAAAAAAGTCTAGGGACCTTAATTGTTGGGTCGGTCCTTTTGGGAGTTATTTCCCCTTTTTAGTAAATTTCTCAAGTTTGAAACTGCTTTGTCCTATTATCTTGTAAAGTGTAAAAGACAGAGAAAAAGTGGAAAGAGCAAAAGTGTCCAGCATGCAAAGATCGACAAAAAAGGTCAGAAGTCCGAAATTATAGGGTCACACCTTATGGGAGTTATTTCCCCTTTTATTGTCAATTATTTTATTTCTTCTCAAGAATCAGGGGGCCATTTTAACGAAACTAGGCATGTATCATCCCCATTTTAAGCCACAGAAATTTCGTGAATTAAAAGGGGCTAGGTCCCATAGGGGCCCCAAAAGATGTTAAAAAGGACCAAAACTTGGTAATCTTAAAAAACCTTTTTCTAATGATTTTCAAGAAGAACAAAAAAAATAAAGAAAAAAAAAAAAAAAAAAATTTAATAATATAATTGATTTTCAAATTTGGTATGCATGCTTTTACAGTCAATATCTACTACGTTTGCAAATGAAAAGGAAATCTGTTGATAAACGGCCCACAAGGTGCACTTGAATATCATAGGGTACAGTTGTATACAAATATAAGAAAGTTGTTAGGAAATATCTAAGGATCATTTTGACAAAATTTCAAGGTCATGGGATCAAAAGTCAAGGTCACAGACACCTAAGTTGGCAGAAGGTATTAGGCTTTTGTCAATTTTAGACATTTTCGTCTTCTTCTCAAGAACCAGTGGATTAATTTTAAACAAACTTGATTTGAATTTTTCTCAGGTGACCGTTAAGACCCATTATGACTGTGTATACCTTTTATTTGTTACTGTACATCAAGTACAAAAAGTAAAAGTAGAAAAATTCCTTTTGATATATACTTTATACACGTCTATATGTACTATCATGAATAATTTAGGGATAAAACATCTCCCGAAGAGGAAACTACTTCCACGCTTGAAAAGAACGACCAGTACTCCCATTCATGTTTGCCCATGATGTATCATAGTATCACCCAATCTATTACACAGATTGGTCGGTTCTTGCACTCCCAAACAATCTCTGTCAATGTCTTGATTTTCGCCAGAATCCGGTAAAATATAGATATACTATAGATTTTGCTCTTGATAAGCCATTTGCTTTCTTGCACATTTTCTTAGTGTTGACATAGAATAAAATACTATTTGGAGCAAAACAACTTTTTAAGAATGGATAGAAATATAGGGATTTTATTTTTGTGAAAAGTATCCTTACTCTGAGTAATTTGGTTTTTGTATTCATTCTGTGGATTACATGGCCAAGTGTTTTGGGACTTCTTTTTCGATGTTGACAGCGATTGGTCGAGAGTGCAAGGACCGACAACTCTTGTAAGAGATAAAGTATCACTCAATGAACTTGCAAGGAATTCAATGGTATGTACCTCACTACATTCGCTAAAAAAGCATGGGTTCAGGGCCCAAAGTCACTGAACGTACTCATATTTTGTAATATTGACTACATTATATAGTTGTTTTTAAAACTTCTGGAATTGACTAAATTGGAAACACAATATGGTTTTCCATCATTCTATGTCACACTTATGATTTAAATGTAAAAATGAATAAATGCATTGAATATGGTACTTACCGTATGAGTATGTATTCAAACTATTCATTCATATTTTTGAAGTTTTCTTCAATGAGCAACGATTTCCATCATTATTTACATTATTCTTGTGTGTCATAAATAAACATACATGCTCAGTTGCAATATATGTTATGTACTGTAGAACTGAATTTTTTTCACGATATTTATGTTTGTTCTCCACATGATATTTTGGCGATTACGTATGCTCATATCGTAATACTATTATCGTACTTCATTAGTTGTCTTCCATAAACTAGTGTCCTGGTGTGAACTCGCACAAATATCAACTGTTTTATAATATTTGTCATTTACCTTTGCGTCCGATGGCTTAAATCAAACCCAAGAATATTGCATTGTACCTTTTAATTTATCTTTCAGTTATCAGACTAAGGTTAAAAAAATTAAGCAATATTTATATATTTTTCGACTGAGGGCTCTGGGGAAATTGCGTGTAAATAAAATTATCGCAAATTGACAATATGTTTTTATCTTAAAATCATCAAATGTTACCTGAACTTGGGTACTAAGTTAATCTAGTGACTTTAGCATCGGATGTGTCCTGCTGAGTAGTCGAACCAACTTCGAGTTTTTCGGGCAAAGCGAAGGCAAACGTAGAGGGTGTAAGTAATGTTCACAGCCTTTGATACTGAACAATGTACCCCGAAATGAACAACTGTCGAACATGAAAACCATATACCAGTGTTCCTTTCAATAAGATATAGGGAAGATCTTTTGTGCACAACCCTTCTTCACTGTTTAACCCCACCCCTTTCACTCAGGTGAAATAAAAAGCTGACAACGGTTCCGGAAAATATTTTCAAACATTAAGTCTTAAATAATGTTCAACAGAACAGGGGCCACGAAAGAAACATCCGGAATCTCTCCAAAAGCAAAACAATACTGTCTATTTTCTAAAATTATGGTGAACAGTTAAAGCACTTTACCTTGCACGGATTCCTAACCTTTCTGTAGGTCTAATATTTTTTTTAGCGGACGGGTAGTCTTTCATGCCTGTTATGACCTAAGTTTGACTCTCGTTGTGTTTGTAAACATGTACCAATTTATCTTTGTAGACCTATACACCCATACAAAAGTTGTTTGATTCTCTGATTCGAACTGTACGTGCCATTTTATGTTGGTAGAACTATACAGGCATGTTTTCTTGTGTCTATATTATATATCAATTTATATATCAAAGAAGCTGTTGATGATTATAATACCCCCCCCCCAAAAAAAAAGTCCCAAAGAAAACACACCAGAAAACAATAATATAAATAATAAAAAAAAAAACATACACTTTACACTATTCATGCATGTGTATATGTGGGGTGGCGGATGAGGGGGTGGGGTGGGGCAGCATACATGTATGTAAATTTCCTGCACCATAGCTTAAAGATATGTTCACTATTCTTATTTTATGTACATATAAAGTGCAGCAAATCGATCCAACGCCGGATTTTCAGAAACTTTTACCGTTTTATGTATGTATGCAAGTATTTTAAATGGTTTATACACAAGACTATATTGAATTGATATTGTGTTTTCTAATTTTCTTCAGACAAATCAAATTGGTTTTATCTGTGATACCAAAATTGGAGATTATCAGACTGAAGCACCATATAATCCACATAACAGAAAAGAGAAGACTGAGATTGGATCCCAAGTTCAAATGTCCATGTTTGGTACATGTATGCAATAGCAATGCGGTGGATATACGATATGGTATTTGCAATAAAGAAGTCCATTTAACCTTTCAACACTTTGTAAGAAAATGTTTATTACCAGATACCATTCAATGAACATATGTTCATCTCATAGCATTTTGACATTTTTCAAATGTTTAGTTTTATTTTCTCAACGTTATATGCCACAAATGGTATCTTGGTGGAACAGCCGCGTTCAAGGAGGAACAGCAATTTAACGTAAATTGCTGATAGCTACGATGCATGACTTTTTCTCTGTTTTTATTTCAAAAGATTCGAATTATACAACACATATGATAATTTGGATTTATGTGAATTCATAAGAAGTATTTGCTTACCCGAAAACAACCAATCACTTGACCATTTTCAAATATTTCCTGATATAATTTATAAATTACTCTAAGGGGATACAGATGTGGGACGTGTAAATACGAGATAGTATACAAACAAAGTAGTGTATATATAGACTAGAACTTCTGCCCCACCCCATCCCCGAAGACTGTAACCCTTTTGAAACATTTACAGTTTACTGGTGATACATACTTACTCGAGGTTTTTTTTCCAGGAGTTATCTTTCCTGGCTTTGTAAATATAGATACAGTCGGCGCTGATATTTAAGTCTTCTTGTAAAAAAGGAACCCTGACTTTGCTGCTTTTTGGAGGCGGATCCACTGTTTGAGAAAGTCATGTAATTTTGCAGACATCTTCTCCTGGAAAAATGAAGTCAAAATCAATTCATGATGTCATAAAATATATTTTCGAGGAAACTATTTAATGCTAAATCGTTCTACTCACCATTTGAAATCAACCAGTTGATTTGAAGAACAAGGCGAATTAATTTGCTTCAATTGTACTTTTTTGTAACCAGCCGTCGCCAAAATAACCTATCCGGACTTTGTTAACTGCGTAAATTGGTATATCTACCTTTCATCATATCGCAGTTTTAGTATTTATACAGTGGAACCTGCCTTGAGAGATCAACCCCTCTGCTACTGCAATTTGGTCTCTCAAGACAGGTAGTCATTCAAAATATGTTTTATTTAAAGGATTGATGATTATTGTATCAAGTGGTTGTCCGAATGTGGTCTCAGGCGGCCTTTCATGATAGTGGTCTTTTAAGACAAGTTCCACTGTATTTGAGATTGATCGTCTGAAACATCTACAGAAGCGTATGCTCAACTGATCGTTCCTATAGTCGACAGTACCATTGCTAATCAGCGATCCTCGACTGAAAACCAAACATAGAACAAGTACAAACAAAAATACATGTATTTTAACAAAGTCTGAGCATTTTGTATTGTGATATTGATTGCATATATACATATAACCATTTAACAAGTCATATTGGTATTGTTCACACTTTTTGTAGCTCCCAATGCTTCATAAACATGTTTTATGACCTATTTTATTTATATTCATTTAATGAATCTCTCTCCCCCCTCTCTCTCTGTGTATATATGCATGATGCATATAATTCAGGTGTGTGTGTGTGTGTGTGTGTGTGTGTGTGTGTGAGAGAGAGAGTGTGTCTCTCTGTGTTTGGTACTAAAGTATTGAAATATAGTGTCTGAAAATGGTTAGAAATATCTCAATTAAAAATTCTAAATTTGTATTATACATGTACATGCATATTATGAAAATTCTGTCTATCGAAATAAGCAATGCATAGGTA
Source organism: Atrina japonica (assembly GCA_030159075.1). NCBI lineage: Eukaryota > Metazoa > Mollusca > Bivalvia > Pterioida > Pinnidae > Atrina > Atrina japonica. The sequence continues at coordinate 796,491 of BROG01000124.1, forward strand.
ATTAAGAAATTTAAAAACAAACGATTTCATTTTACAGGGATTTCCACCCTATTGTAATGTGCCAAAATAAGACTACATCCCCAATGCAAAACATGCATTTTTTCCCCCAATTCGCAGTCGAAAGTTTTCAATTGAAGTCAAATGACAAAAATGTGAAGAAATTCTTGTATTTTCAGAAAGTTTTGTTTATCGAATGTTTAGATTTCTCAGTTTCAATAAACTGTTGCTAAAATTCCAATAAAAGTTTGGAAAATCGCTGCATGTTAAATGTTTGCATTATTTGAATTTCAATAGGTGGAAGACATTTTATGTCTTTAAGAAAGGGAGGTTACAACTACTGCCCTGCTAAAAGTCCATTCATGTTACAACTTAACAGAATAGCTCATTTTATTTGGACTTATTTTTTCGGAAAATAAGTGTCTTGAGTATTTATTTTGGACTATGTTGTATAATGGAACTAATTCATGTACCACGTGATACCCGATAACGTTTGTGCCGTGATGGAACGTAACTCTACGTAATCTTCCCGCTGAAATGAAGTAAGCGTGGTATATTGTCTTCTAACGTTATCGGGTATCACGTGGTACATGAATTAGTTCCATTGTAACTTTAGTATTATGTTAATAATATATAAAAAATTCTCCTGTCTTGATTACGAGAACTTGAATGACATTATACATGTAGGTAAACCTTTTAAAGGTAAAAGTGAAAATTTCTATGTAAATATGTTTTATGACGTACAAAGGTGCTGTTTGACAAATTGTCTTACAGTATAGAGTAAAAAGTGTATTTTATCTTATCATATGTGTTGATATTTACTCGATGCGATTTCTGTCAATATAGCATGCATTGGCCTAAAATAACACGAATAGCAAGAAAAACGATAAATAGTTACAGCATATTGTTGATCTTATGCCATTACGTGCGTCGTTTTTAAATGTAATGAATTTAACACTACATTAAAGGATAATACAAAAGAACGACCTGTACTACAAACTGACGACAAAAGTAAGTTAATAAAGTAGTTCCGGCACTTCCGGATTGATTGCAATTATCTCACCCTAACATTTCCCAGACATCTAAATTTGATGACAAATCGGTCTCAAGCACTAGTGAGAGAAAATATTAATTAAACAGAAACAACTAGAGAGAGAAATAAATAAGAAAGAGATAAATTTCGACAGCATCTTATGGATTTTGTTTAATGTATGTGGGCGACCAAGTGCATGCGGTAATAGTATAGCTGTTTTCAATCAGTGCGCCTTAATTGGGGACATACATTTTAAAAGAAATGCAATGGATGACTTAATTCAGTAAGCAAGAACAATGAAATGTAATGCAGTGCAATATAACGTTATGCATGGGTGTATTGATCCCTGTATTGTAACTATGATAAAACATGCATAGGATTACTTACAATAATGAATATAATGTCCATATCTACCTAACAGTATTGACTGTTCGTATGCATACGTGTCTGTTGGTTTTGGCGCTATGACGCAATTTCACTACACCTATAAAGAATTGTATATGAAATAGAAAAATGAAAACAAATATTGTATTGAGTTAATTGTGTAATTTGTGATAATTAAGATGTTTTCTAGTACTCTGTATTAGGATGTAATTGCTGTAGTGTATATATAGGCTATAGTGAATCACAACATCAACTTTTAATTTAAAGTTTGTAATGTAAACCTATATATGTAACACAATATTTTGTTACCAAAAGGTCATGGACATAATTATCTAAATTTCAAGAAAATTAAGTATTTTTAACAAGAAATACTACAAATTGCGGTTTTAATGAAAAAGAACATAAATTACAAAATCTAGTCGATCAAATACTCATAAATATACCAGCACTAGTATTATATTTATCAACTAGCGGTTAATGAGGGTATTGTGCAATCAAAAAATCTAATTATGATCTGCAAACGTATGGGTGTCTGCACTGACTTGTTTAAAACATCAACACTTTCAGCTTCAGGCCAAACTTTCAAAGTCCAATATGAATTTACAATACTAGGTTTCAAACTTGAAAACTCGATTGATTCAAATACTGGCCAAATGACTTGCTAAACTTAATAAGTTGTCAAATATCCATTCGTATAAACATTTGTTTTGAACTGGTTTACCGGAAGTGACGTTAGATAAAATAATGAGGTACAAACAAGGGTTTCCGTCAATGGAAGTGTTGACAAACACTGGGCTACATTCGACTAATCTCAGATAAATTTGAAAGCTACCTTAGGAAGTATGGAGGGCTTAACTTATGATACAATGTCATGGTATTTGTCCGGTACATAGAATAACCGAAATGACACTCATTCACCGAAATGACGGGGTATTAACCGAAATGACAATGAAATACTCCGAATTGACCGAAATGACACGTATTTATTAAATATTTTGTTATTTTCTAATACTAGATGTCATAATAAACAAAAGTTATAAAGTTAAATATGATTAATTTGGTATATAAAAATATTGGCACGAATGCCCTCTTCCAGTTTCTCATTCTACACAAATGTTTTTTGTTTTTTCTAAAAGGAATAGAACCAAAATTGATGCTATTAATTGTTATTCTCATTCATGATCCTCATTTATTTTCAGTTTACTTATGGTATCAAAGCATCATTTCGTTTAATACCTTATTAATTCCGTTAATACTCCGTACGCGTCGTTTCGGTCATTCTTATTCATGAGGTTTTGGAGGAAATTCAGCATTATCTTTTCTTCTCAAAAGTAACAATATGTATATTAATATGGTCTTTTAAGCTCAAAATAATCATGAAAAATACAAATATGTAAAAATATTGACTATACATATATTATTTCGGTGTATTGTAACGTCATTTCGGTTATTCTATGGACCCAAATTTGTCGTTGAAACTATTTTGGAAAAGTACTGAATAGACCCTAAGCATTTTAACCACGAACGAATATATATCAGGAAAATATGTCGGATATGACGCAGAAAATAATAAGTTGAAAAGATGTAATTAAAATAAATAATGATAGAAATAGAGTTATGAATTAATTAATAAAAATATGCATGTAATTAAATTGATATCGCTAGTGATGATGATCATTTCATGTGGGTCCGGGTTGTAGTCTACAGACGAAAATATCAACCTCTATAATCTTGCTGCTTTGAAAATTAATAGATACATAAATGTGTAAGAAAAATGTGTTTAAATTAGTTTTTATTCTATTTAACCGTGGCTTTTAAAACATTTCCTGAGAGAAGAGAAACTTTTAAGAATATATCCCGCATTATTGTTGAATAGTTTACTTCCATTAAATTTAGAAAATGCCAATATTTAAAGGGATATTAGCTGTGTTTATATATATATATATATATATATATATATATATATATATATATATATATATATATATATATATATATATATATATATATATATATATATATATATATATATATATATATATATATAATATATATATATATATATATATATCACTTTTTTATCATTATATATTAATCTAAGTGGTAAAAACAGGAAAAATATTTTTTGAAAAAAACACACAGAATTAATGCTCCTTTAATATGTGAATAAGCAGCAGTCCATATTAGATTCCCGGTGACATTAATTTCGACATTCACACAAGTCATGTACAAATTACATAGCAACATGACCTACAAACATTTGTACATTGTACATACACAGAAAACCGACCAATAGGCAGAAATGATAAATCCAGGTCAGACACTAGGGTGGGAGATAATGAGGCATCAGATTCACACGGATACTTAGAACCATTGTCAACATTGAAATATTGTTTTCTCCAAATTCACATTGCCTCTGGCATGCTTCATCTTTTCTCGCTTTACTTACGACTTAATTAGGCGCATTTTATTATCATTTTTTCAACTGAAAACGTATAATGGAATGCAAATCTATTTCGAAGTAATGCGGCAATATTTGTATGGTCACTTAAGAGTTATCGGTCAATACCTAAGAATTATTTGGGTTAAATAAATGCCCGTAGTCAACAACAAATCACATTGACCCGGATGTTCGATAATCTGCAAGAAAAATGTATTCAGTTGCATCACCTTCTAAATCCATGCGTGGATTCTGTAGAAAGGTAAGACATATAATGGCATTTTAGGGTATCTAAAATATATATGCTTTTACAAAAAATTATTACACTTACCATGTACTCAGAATTTTAAGTGTCTTTGCAATGCCAATAACATACGTAAACAACGAAACTACTGAAATGAACAGAACTCTAAAGAGAGCAAAAAATAAAATAAGTATTTTCTGGATAGCCAAGGTAATACATGTCATGAAAATAATATGTTTGCCTCTAATAACCTGCCGAAATATTATTTCTGTATATGATATGGGTAAAGCGAAGAACAGTCAAATTCAAGTGGGTTTCTCATTTTGTATTGAACATATAACATTGTCGAAAACGCCATTTTGAATGGCTGCCATAAATCCACTCACCTGTGTTTACCAATACAAATTGTGCGTTTTATTGAATGAATTGATTTTAACTGATGGATTAAATTTAATTAGCCTAAAAAAATGTGAATGCCTATTTTAATACATCATTTACCTAAAAATACAGTCGACCTCATTGTTTCATGATTTATAACATTATCAATTTGAAATTAATAAAAATATTAATTACATATCAAAATCTAGTAAAAGTAACGATTATTGCGGTCGTAAACTTTGTATATACTACCGTGATAACTTTACATTTTAGACTGAAAATCTGGTATAAGCAACGATTATTGCGGTCGTAAAGTTTCTATATATCCAGAGCTAAATTTACATTTTAGACTTAAAATTATTTTTTGTAATATTTGGACATTTTATCTAAAATTAATTTCTATTAAGTGTACAATGACAAACGTACATAATCTTATTTTTCCATTGTTACATTTCAAAGAGAGAAATACCATTAATGTCTATTGCGACTGTAATATTTGAAACAATTAACATTTTTAAAGTTTTCAATAGAAATCGACCATGAGTGTCACCTGTCACCACATGTTAATACGTCCTGTGTGGACAGGTGGGAATACTTTGTTTAATTGCTCAAGCGATAAAAGAACAATAACACGCGATCATTACATAGTGCTATGTATATTTTGTGCATATATATTTTACTCAGTTAGGATTTAGGATATTGTATGGAAACACGGGTGTGATTTAGAAATTTCATGAATTCGAAAATCTCTGGATAGAGGCAAACAGAGTACTATACTGTTTGTCGAGATACTATAAACTGAATTCGTTTATGTTCGGAACCCGATCCCATTTTATTTAACCAGTGGCCATAGTACTTTGTAGAACTAGGCCTAGTGAATATAATTTGTTTGTGTTTTAAGAAAATTACACTACGTACCTTGATTACTGTATCTTGTTACTAATAATCCAGTTGGTTGAATGTAACTTGATGTTTGGTACATGTAGGATAATGCTTTAAGAATGGAAAAGTGTATCTACTCGCAGTAATATTTTACCAGACGTAAAGCAATTTTTCTAAACCGTATAATAGTTTTATAGAGTTTGCTGTCCACATGTTAACACAGAATTTTCAATCCTTGTCTTGTATTTATTTTCTTATTGCCAAAAGGATACCAAAGAAATGCATGTATAACTTGTAGGTAAACACGTTTTTTAAAGATATAATACATAGGAAAACGTTAAATTATGGAACATATAGGCTTGAACATCTCGATTTTTTCTAGAACAATCATGCTTAATTTTAATTCCCATAAGATTGTCAGTATTTTACATGGGAACAAAGTATGTATTGGTTTAATCCAAAAGGACACAAAGTGCCTTTATCAAATGAAATCTGATGCAGAATTTTTTATCCCGTTATAAACATATCTTTGAAATATACACACAGCAACACTTTCATAGCAAACATAGAATTACCGTTAGTTGTATAATAGTATATATTAGCCACCGGCTGAGAAAAGGGTACTTAGGACAATTTGGTACAAATTTGTGATTTTTATGTTTTTAAAATACTTAAACATATGTGGATTTAAAAAAAAATGCAATATGAGAATGAGTGCTGGCGAGAGCAAGCCTTTTTGTTTTTGGAAAAAAATCTAGAAAATTAGAAATATTACTTCAAATGGGATTCCTTGTTTTCCCGCATCCATTTGTTATCTTGTAAGGACCCTTTACTCAGCTGCTGGCTCATATATATATATATATATATATTGTTTAAATTAGTGTTCACTGATCGAGTCCTACTTGCTTACATACATTTTCAAATGACACTATCATTGACTTTAGATTTTATCAGTACAAACTAGGTGCTAGGCTCCTCGAAGATTAAAACAATCTAGTTGAAAATGTCATAAATGTTCTAGCAAGACATATACTCATGCACCTGTGGCAAGTTATATCGATGTTTTATAGATGCAATCTATATATTACAATATCGAAACAAGAAATCATGCAGTGGATTTTATTGAAAATTTCCTCTACCCGGGGCAAACTAGATAATGGACAACTAATTAGCTGATAGGATTTCGTCACATGGAGATATTTATAAAAAAAAATCTTCAAATTACTTTATACACTGTATCAAGTCCCAGTATTTTTGACAAAATTTTCGTTTGGAATACTTTTTTAACGTATCATATCATTGTTTGTGCTGAATTTGATATGTTTTATCAAAGCTATGTTCGATTCCTTATTTTGCGATAAGAATTACTAACTAGAATCAAAACAATCATACTCCCCGCAATGTTTACAAACACATGCCTGCATGCTTCCATCAGATAGTTAGTTTTATCTATACATGTGAAATACATACGTTACATTATATTCATTTTTTTTTTAAAATTGTCCAATTAAAGTAGATATTATTATACTTCCTATTACAATGGATTTTATATTTGTTTTCATGACAATCAATAATATTTTTGATCAGAACTGAAAGTTCCAATTTTGCTATATAAATATAGAATATGTAGCAACATTTCCATTCAAACTGCTCAGATTACTAATATACTAAATACAGTGAAAATGGTAAGTTATTAAGATCTTCAATAATAAAGGGTTTTTGTGTATGTGCGCCAAAATCACATTAATAAGTTAAACCTAGTTTTTCTCAGTTAAAACCAGGTTTTACTCATTAATGTGATTTTGGCGTGCCATACATATTGACTCACCAACCCCTGAAGAATAATGGACTCTTCTGTAAGTCAATGACTTTGACTTAGTCTTTAGGGTAGTATGAGTTAAGTTGGTTCGGGTTCGAGCTACGATAGATCTCAATCTCTGAATGTGGGAAAAGGTCTGGTATCTTGGTTTGGTTTCTTAAACTATTCGCAATTTAGATACGTATAAATGAAAAATATGATTGATGTGTATTATCATCGCGTTAGATTTTACATGTCATGTACATGTTTATATTTTTGAAAAGGATATAAAGAATCGCGTGTAAATGCCAGCATTTTGTATATTTTAGACCAGTATTATACTCTTGTTTTCAATAACTCTGTTTCACTAACTTAAATGCTAAGTTATCTGTTCGATAATTTGTTGATTCGTATATGCCGATTGTGATGATAATTCATAATCATTTTTTTCCTATTTGACTGTGGACTCGCGGTGGGCGTGACCGGTCGACAGGGGGAGGCGTGTTTCCTACTCCGTGGACACCTGGTCCCACTTTTGAGTTGTCTTTCTGTTTGTCTTATTTTCAACATGCTTTGTGCATTGTATCCTGAAGCTCATGACGCTTAACACTTTGATTTCTGAGAATTGTTACATATACATAGACAAATCTATACATATGTTTCTATCCGTATTATCAGACTGCACGAGATCGTTGTAGCGGAAGGATTCAATAAAAGCGTAGCACGAGTTTAATTCATCCGTTACAATGATCAACTTTTGATTTTATTACATGTGCCTTATTTATCTATATGTTTTCACACATTTAGTACGCTTTTAACGACGCCATCAAATATTTTGGATGACATGAATGCCATATAGAAAAGTAGCTCCGGCGAAATGTCCGTATCCAACGATGTGCAATACGGCCTTCGTATTTCAAAGGTGTATTGTAACCGTATGATTACATTTTATAAATATACTTGTTGTACAATACATGTATCTACTAGTGCAGTATTTTAAGTCGTGTCAGTAAATGGTTAAATTTTACAGCGTAGAGTCAAAATGGTATTTCGCTTTGTGGATCATGTGATGCGATGAGCATAATTAAATCTATTCGAAATAATCACAAAGTTAAAAAATCAATTATTTCTTAACAGTAATCACGTGATTACAATAAAATTCGATGTTAATTGTTTTACCTAATATTAAGATTTAACAAAAATAGAAATTTGTAGATAAAGTTACATTTCGAAAGGTGAATAATAATAATAATAATAATAATAATTAAATGAAAAATGAAAATAAAAACTAGATTATTTTGGCAATGGATTGTCAATAGTGACACATTTTGATCCCGAAAAATGTCACGCATATAAAACTGGATTAGTTTGGATTTTCAAATAAGAATTAGTGAGCACTGGCGAAAAGCGTAAATAACGTTGATATATTGTATTATTACATTCTGGATCTAAAAATGTTTATAAGTTAAATTAAATTAATTTGGAAATGTTGTTGACGGCAAAACTTTTATTCAGTCATGCATAAGACACTTGCTACTCCATAAATAACCTGACGTGTAATGTAAAATCTTCGTCAAACATTCCCATACAATGTAAAATAATATTCGGATGTTTTTAAACATATGCATTTCATCGTGTGAAATAAAATTAAAAATGTGTAAACATGTTATTTTTTCAGATACATATAGGAAAAGTTCTTCTTGTCATATTGTTTTGCATCAAATTATCACAAACATGCAGAACTCCCGAACCAATGCTTGCACCGGAAACACATATAAGTCGGAGATCTCTGTGCCCGTGGATAATGACATTCACATGCGATAGGAATCGGATACCCCGGAATGTGGCTTCTGCAGTGTGTCTGCCACCCTCCAGTTCGTGCCGTAACTGCACGTGCCATCCAATTCATTATACAAAGTCGGTGATGTACTTGGGAGTAAACGGCTTCCACAGACAAAATATGCAAATAGCAGTTGCGTGTGTCCCCGTAAAGCACTGACCATGGCGGCAGAAATAAACACCAGTTTAAGAACAGTATTATCATTATTTATTTATTTATTTATTTATTTATTTATTTTACTCATATTTCAATATGATGAAGATCTGTCATAATATGATGGCGTACAATAGAACAATTATAGCTTTGTTTAAGCTCTCGAAATGAAATAGACAGCGATTCAAATCGGTATGCAAAGAAAATGATTATTAGCAGTACAATAGAACAATTTCAGCTTTGTTTAAGCTCTCGAAATGAAATAGACAGCGATTCAAATCGGCATGCAAAGAAAATGATTATTAGCAGTGTTTAAAAGACTTATGGTATCATAGCCGACACATCATATATGTCGAAGAACATATATGAAGACCTGCACGGCGGGTCAGCACGAGACTGTTAACCCCTCAGGAATATATATATGCAGTTCATGATATCATGATTATATAATGATCTACAATTTACAGCTTTATTTATTCTTAGTTTGATTGTTACAATAAAAGTGTAATTTGGACAGAAAATGTACATGCTTTTTATGCTTAAATGTTATCTCAATCACCAGTTTATTAACTCCTTCGATGATCTAATCGAAACATCAAATTGTTTGTTTCAGGATAGTGGTTTAAATCAGACTCGATCATTTATAATACACGGTTTCCTCTGGATTTTTAATTTATCGGCCAAAGTTTTGGTTAAATCTGAAATTTAACCAGCCAAATTTCAAATTTAATGGCCGGATATAAATACTAATATATATATATATACTAAATATCAGGATACAATTTATTCCCCTTTGATTGAAATTTGCAACCTATATTCATAATTCTGAACAACAGTATAGCGTATAATTAGAATCGGGGCATACAATCAGGTTCTGTAGGACTTTACTAGCCATCCTTTATTTTCAAAGTGACCTGCAGTGGTAAAATGGCGTAAAATGTTGAACGTGGTACAGAAAAAGTTGTTTTATTTACCGAAATACGAGTATTCTGAATATTTTGTCACGGATATGCGTTATACCATTGCCCTTTTATTCACCATTTACTTCAGAAATCTTATGAAAATGAAATCTAGGGCGATCTTGTCAGAAAACGGGCTTCGGTTTTGGTTTCTGGTTTCAACAACGTTTGACAATAGTTTCTTTATAGGTTTATTAGGTTTGCAGTTATGCAGTATATGACAAAACAGTAACCGAAACATTATCTATTCTCTCACACCAGACAGATTTGTCCGCGAATTTAGATGTCGGGGAAAATGTTTTCTCACCCTGCAGGGTGAGATAAGCCCATTCCGGAAGTACCAGGACTACTGTTTAAAATGTTGCGTTGCAGTCGCTCCATTTTACTGTTTCAACGTGAGAGATAACCAGTCAAACACCATTTTGAGGGAGGGATGGCGAAATTTCAATCCTCATGCACAAAATTTTGTTAGTTCATGACTCCGCAAGCCTCGTCATGGACAAACAAAATTGTGTGCACTCGGATTGAGATTTCTTTATCCCTCCCTCAAAGTGGTGTTAGATTGTATTAATCTTCATTGAAGCATATTCTAACCTTTATTGATAAAACATTTATAAACTTATGTGACAGCAAATCATTTACCAGTCCCATTACTGCCTCTTTGGCGCCATTTTTGACTGTTTGGGACTGCATGTAAACCAATTAAACCACCTCAAGAGGTTGTTTGGACGGTTTCCAGAACTATTTTAAAACTTTTCCAATTGTGATAAATTACAAACTGAATCTAGTTTCAAACCAGTTTTGTGTAGTAAATGGGAGATATACCAAACTATGTGTAAACCAGAACCAGTTTTTAGACGAAAAATTCAAAGTAGTATTATTTGATAAACATTATAAACATAATGCCAATGTTATAATGTTCAAGACAATCGTTTCTGTTAATTAGACTTCATCATCTGAACTCCAGCTTATAAAAGATGCATATGTTCTAAAGAGAAAGTGGTATCATACAAGGCCAAGTAATAAATCCAAATGTATATCCAAAACTGTTTAAGAGTAATCACTGTAAAATATGGCTATCTTAGCTTTAGAAGAATTTAAAATTTAAATGGTGGTATCAGTGCGAAATATTAGTTTAGTATAAGAGTTTCAGCTTGTACCAAAATACCAGGTACTAGGTTTACGTATACCCTCGGGGACTCAAACGGTACACCAGCAGTGGCAACGACCTAGTGGTTATAAATATCAATAAACATAATACAAAAGTTATAATGCTCAAAACATGATTTAACGTTCTTTTCAGTATGTAAGTATTATAGATAATAGTTCAAATGTGCTGTGATGGCTGCTATAAATTATATTCTAGATATAAAATATCTCAGATACCAAAGTATAAATCAATAGAATGTCCATAACATAGATACAAATCCGGTACAAATGGACAAACACGGACCTCTGGAAACCAAGAGGTGGGATCAGGTGCCATGGAGGAGTAAGCATCCCCTGTCGACCGGTCACACCCGCCGTGAGTCCACAGTCAAGTTCAATGAAATACGTGAGGAGTGTATCATCGTCACAATTGGTACAGACGTCTCAACAACGGCCAACGAAAAGGCAACTCAACATTTCACTTAGTGAAACAGAGTAGTCGCAAACAAAACTATTATACCGACCGTAAAATTTGCGGAACGTTGACATTAAACGCGGTTTTCGATATCCCTGTGTCAATAATTTTGTCAGTGAGTAGTTTACCTCTGTATATGAAATCTTCATATGTTGTACACGCCCTGGCATATCGGATCATTTGTGAAATATAAACTCCATTTGCGGGTGACTGAGGTATATTACTACTTAAATGTGGAAAATTTACGATGGGAAAGCCGAAATCGTTGCGTTTGTCGTATAGCTTAGTTGCTAATTTCCCGTCTGTGTCTATAGTAAGTAAAATGTCTAAGTACTAAGCATGTGTGCTTGATTCTGTTGTATCTTTAATTTCTAGTTCGCTGGGATATATCGCATTGACATATGTATGAAAATTGTCATTATTAATTGACAAAACATCGTCGATATATCTAAATGTCAAATTAAAGGACACCGCTAACACCGATATCTAATTTACATAAAGATTTAAAGTTTAGAAAGTCTTTTTTTAAATATTGTAAAATATGCATCTTCGTGTACAAAATGTTAGTAAATAATCTAAATATAGGGAGATCCGGTTTGAGATACATCCGTTATACTCCCCAAGGTGAAGAGGATGCTTTTATTATCGTATCATAAACTGATATGTGTACATTTATCACACATACAGAATCAAACTATCTAGCGGTATTTGTTATTTCTTGTCTATCTGTCTGTCTGCCTGCCCGTGGCTTCTATTATGTATGCTAAATACATGCAAACTTGGAGCTTAAAACTACCAACAGTTTGGTTATACAACAATAATGATGTGGCATATCACTACGGTTACCCAAGTTTTTTCTGCATACAATTGTAGACTTTGACGATAATTTGAATGATAAAACTATGGGATTTGTTTCTTTCCCGAATTGTTGATGATATTCATACTACTTTTTGCAAATGAACAGGTGTCCTTTATATGAGTTCTAATTGATATCTGAACTGTGTTTTGCAAATGCAGTCGCATGAATCTAGGGTTAATTATGGCCAAGTATTAATCAAATTCTAGATTAGAGAAAATACACATTTCGGTCAATTTGTAGATTTTTGTATAAAAGATTTGCTGAATTGTATGGTACAAATTAACTCATTCACACCTAAAGACACATTTGGACTGGTCTAAGTAATTGATTTACAGAGTAGTCCATTGTTTTTCAGGGGTTGATGAGTTAATGACATGTCAAATAAACTGGAATTTTGCTACTGCTTATCATTTTTAATATATTAGTATCACGACTACTATCTTGCAGTTCTATTGTACAGTTCACATAACATGGCAGAGCGGAGTAACATTTTGATTATCATACTGTCGGAACTCTTTTTCGGTTATGATAACGTTAACAGGAAAAGTGTTGTAATACCAACTTGATAACCAAACGTACGATAACAAGTAAAAAGGATTACTCTTGTCAGTGTAGTTTAAATGGATTACCGTATCTATTATGATATATATATATATATATATATATATATATATATATATATATATATATATATATATATATATATATATATATATAAATTTTCGGGTGAAAGAAAACCAGTTGTTTATGATGCTAAAAATGTCTCTCTTTTAATTCTTATGTGTAATTGTTGTCTAAAGAGTAGAGAAGTCGTATGTCTTGATACTGTGAATCTGCAAAAAATTGAGCGCCTTCAAATTTTCGTAAAGTTGTTTAGAATTTTTAAGTATCCACACCTGATTTACACAGCTTCTTGAAAAAGCAAATATACATAATTGCTTAACTTTCTCCTTATCAGCTGTCAGTATCTTGGTAAGGAGTAAAAATAATGGTTTGGTAGAACATTTGCTGGATTCTACTATGTACCTTTTGTGAAGTTTAGGTATCCAATATAAATATGGTAGCTTAAAATCAGTATCGGTTGTATGTACAAAAGAACGTAATACGGACACGTGATTTTGCAGGATTTCGTCCTTTGAACGTGAACTACGTGTGGATGTAGGATTACCAGAATTCGTATTATACCCTACTTCTTCTAATAAACAATTATAGTAATATGCCTTACAAATTAAAACAATATCATTTTAGGCTTGGTTACCACTTCTGGATCACTCAATACAGAGGGATAACGTGTTTTCATAGCTTCTTTAAGTTTTCGAATACGGGATTTCATCATCCATCGTATAACTTTTAGACATTCAGTCAAAATATCCGGTTCCACGTCTTCGTGTTTGATCCTTCGCCTAGCATAAACTTTGACAGAATTCATAACTAAACTGAAATTCTGTTGCCAATTAAAGGAACGGGTTTCTGAGGAGATTTTTGAGGTTTTCATTTTCAACAATAGAAACGTCGCCGATAATGATATTGATGTCTAGGCACTGCAAAACCCGTTTGTTATTTAATAGCTTGGGTGCAATGCTAGGTGTATAGCTGTATGAAATGCAAGGCGTGGTTTTCAATTTAAAATATGGTGTAACACAGGATTGAACGTTTTTGTGATTGCTAATCTTTAAAGCGTCTATACCTTTATTAGAATAAAGTTGGTTGCGAAAGTGATGAAGACCCAATTCTTTGTTAACGTAAGGTAAAAGAGATGAGAAAGTGACATCATGTATGTTGGGTATCTTGTATGGATGATGCCCATGACTTCTCTTACGTCTTACATTAGAATTAAAAAGATCATAACAAGTAGAAAGGATTACTCATGTCAGTGTAGTTTGAATTGATAACCGAATCTATGATAACAGGTAGAAATGTCTACTCCTGTCTGTGTAGTTTTAATTAACTAAAACTTAAATTCTTCTAGTTAAAGAAATGGTCTACAAGACTCCGCCCGATATGCTGTATGGATTGATTTTACTATTACGTGTTTTACTCGTTAAAATGAAACTCCTTTGGAACTCATTCTAGCTTCCACTTCATATTATTCATCTTTTACTGTTCCTGTCGAAAATGCTTTTGGTGCTTTATATAATTCGTTTTTATGGCTTGTATTTATCGCATTGACTCGACACTTGTGGAGGACAAAGTGTTGGTGCTGATTGTAGTGTCAAAGTGCAACATATTATTTAACGAATGGACGCGTGTCAGAGTGCATCTTTTGTTAATATGGATGCCATTTGGGTGCCATGAATATTTATCTGTTACCCAAACGGCATCCATATTGACAATAAATACACTCTGATAAGCGTCCATGCGTTATATTTACATACCATAGTTTTCGAATTGAAAAAAAAAAAAAAAAAAAAAATGGAATCATATATCCCGCCTTATACACGATCAGGCTCATTTTGATGGAACAGCGGAGTTCAATGTAGAACAGAAAAGAATAGAGATATGAATGAAAAATCTTTGGTGTGACGTCACGTTATGAATAAGGTTACGTCGTTGTGTGACGTCACACAAGGAACTTCATAGCTGATATAAATGCCGTCTAGATTAACACTGAGTCTATGGGAGAGAGCTGCAGGAAATGTAAATATATTTTAATAAAAAAATAATGAAATTCAGATTAAATTCCACAAATATGCATTTATTGAAAGTGTTTAAGTAAAGATTCTACGTCAATAATTCTATATTCATTCTTCCTTATAATATGTATGAACGATTTCAGTTCTATGCTGAATTACAGTGAATTCTTTAAAGTTATCGTAGATGTACAATTTAAACTCAACCACTGCAATAGATATAATTATACAATATTATCTCATTTTACGTTGATTAATCCAAATTTCATATTTGCAAAGAAAATCAATGTTTCACCGGAACACACGCAACTGTTATTTGCATATTGTATCTATGGAATGCATCGCCCCCTATGTACATCACGGGCATCGCGTAGTGGACTGGGTGACATGTGCAGTTGAGACATAAACTCGATGGTGGGAGGCAGGTTGCAGAAACCACATTCCGGGGTATTCGTCTTCTGTCACAGGAAAAGGACATAATCCATGGACACAATGATCTCCGACTTATGTGTGATGCTGGTGCAAGCACAGGGTCAGGTGTTCGACACGTATCTGATAACCTTAGGCAGACAAATAATGCAAACAGAATCCACCCTAAATGTCTCTGAAAAAATAGCTTATATATCAACTGCAGTGAACCTTGTGAATAATAATGAATTTGTTTAAATAATTTATCTAAGAATATTTTGCTTTTTCTTTTAACACGAGTTCTCAATTTTACTAAAAGGTCTAATTATTGCTACTATGACTATTTAGCGTTTTTACATCTACATCTATTGACAATAAACACCGCTGTAGGCGCTGCTAAACAAAACAATTTTTGTTCTGTCTGTAATGGGAATCCTACAACCTTTGGTTCAACTACTACTACTACTACTACTACTACTACTACTACTACTACTACTACTACTACTACTACTACTACTACTTCTACTACTACTACTACTACTATTATTATTATTATTATTATTACTATTATTATTATTATTATTATTATTATTATTACTTCTACCACTACTACTACTACTACTACTACTATTACTACTACTACTACTACTACTGTTTCTGCTACTACTACTACTACTACTACTACTACTACTACTACTACTACTACTACTACTACTACTACTACTACTACTACTACTGTTTCTGCTGCTGCTGCTACTACTACTACTACTACTACTACTACTACTACTACTACTACTACTACTACTACTACTACTTTTACTGCCGTTGATGCTGTTGTTGTTACTTCTTCTTCTACTACTACTACTGCTGCTAATGTTGCATATTTGATACTTATAAATACATAGGTAAAACAAACTATTTGACTATTGTTATTCTCGTTTTGGACATTTTCAATTATTGACTTACCATGATTGATGCTGTCGTTGTTTAAACAATGAATTGAACAATTTGCAGATTCCAAAATGATCGAGATGGAAATAATGTATACATGTATTTATACTGCAAATTTGGGATTACATTCCAATTTATTTAATATTATAGAAATTTTTATATACGGTAGAATTAAGGACAAATCAGATTATGACTGAGCCGGGAATACTGAAATAAAGTATTTATTTGTCATCCATACGGGTCTCATTTGACTACGTTATTGATATAAACAATATCTATTTAACGCTCTCGCGATACCCAGCGTGTACTATTTGTTATCCGTAAGGGGTGCAACAGTTGTCGTACTCTGGTTCGCAATTGTTATCAGCGTCACACTGTGAACATCAGGAGTGTTGATTATAAAGTACCCCTTTGATAATAAAACTGCAGGACAATTGATTCGATTGAAGCAAACGAAACAGTTTGAATTAAAACCGATACCTGAAAGAAGGAAATAAAAGCATATTGGATTTTATAATTGTTCCTACCACAATGGTTTGCAAAATAAACAGTGCGATTTTTATACGATAGAAACGTAAATGCCATCTTCCGAACTGAAATCGAAATACAGTATAATTCAAAAGCCAATAAAATTTGTTTCGTTTGTTTGTAATTTTCTTAATTTGTAACTATCAAGAAAATGTAGATGTACACTTGAATGCACGATTTAAGTCTATACAATTCGTGATGACGTTCTAACTTACTTTCTACACTGCATCAGCAATTATCTGTCTTTAATTATATATGTACATGGCGTGTTCGTCCAACATATCACCCACACCTAGATGTTACGTCCAATGTTATTTCTATGCGACTATTTATTTCGTTTCTATATTTACAATTAGAAATATGGCATGAATCCTTGTCCGATATGTATATTGGATATATAGAAGCCACTACCCTTTTACAGATAACTCCTGCATGAACTCCTTGTCATAGTAGAATCTGAACAAAAGACGTATACAAAGGTAAATTACTTACTGACAAATTATTGACACAGAGATATAAAAAACGCGTTCTGCAAATTTTACGGCCTGTATTATGGCTTGGTTTGCAATTATCCCGATTCACTAAATGAAATGTTGAGTTATATGTTCGATATCTGATGTTGAGTTGTCTGTACCAACTGTGACCATAATTTGTTGTACACTTATTTTTATTTGAATTTGACTGTGGCCCCACGGCGGGTGTAACCGGTCAACAGGGGATGTTTTTCTCCCCATGTCACCTGATCCCACCTCTTGATTTTCCGAGGTCCGTCTTTGTCCGATGTTAACTAGATTTGTACATGTGTCCTGACATCCTCAAAAGTAATACTTAGGTGTTTGAGATTTTTATATTCTAGAATACTAACCTTGATAAAACACTAATGATGATGAACAAACGTTATGACATTGGCTTTCCTGTAGAAAATTTATCACATTTGAATGTGATATCAATATGTCAATATGTGACCCAAGTTACCCTATCGGCAAGCATGTGCCTGATCAACACACGAATATTTAATACAAAGAGGCACACTTGTATAGATAAATTGTTCACGTTGTATTTCTTTATCAAAATCAAGATTTTGCATATTTGTACAAATGTTTAATGATCTTTTCTTGTGAATGTGATTTTTCATTGTCTAAGATATTGACCTTCATACTCGATAATTGTTGTTGAACGGTATATACCGATTGAGCACAGTGACCAAAAACTCATTTTCTCTGGTTTTGATAGCAAATTTAAGAATATTAGCATACTCCTCTAATGCACCTGAACTTGCTTCTGGATTCTCTGGACGTAATCGTTAGCCTGATACTTCAAGTTTCTGTAAACAGCTCTACACAGTATTCTTAAAAGCTCATGTTTGCATGCAAAATCTTTATATTGTTATACAATTATACAGATTGTTTGCTGAACGCAAATAGATAAATCATTTCAGTTTCATATTTAGGTTTAGGTTTTAACCTCTGTATATGGACAAGCTTAAGTATTTAGATGTAAATTTTGCAAAGGAAGTTTGCGACAGGACAAACTTACGTTGTTCAACAGAATACTCTCGAGCGAACACATAGTGTAAAAAGTAAGTCCATTGCTTGATGTAATTATGCAACCCCTGAAAGCTTTTATATTCATTAACTCACTACCAGTTAATACCAGTGAATCAATTTTATTTTGCAAGAGAGTATTGTTCATGAATTCAAATACAGAACGAACATTTGTAAGCAAAATGTAAGAAATCTAGTTTACAATACGACGTAATATTTCAAGAATTAGTAATATATATTACATGTTCTTATAATTTTAATATTAAAATCTTATACAGTCAATTCTCGAATTATCGCCACTCTATTCATCGCCTTCCTCGCAATTATGCCACATTTTAAAGAACATTTTTCCTGCTATATAAAAAAATCCCTTTTTAACGCCAAATTTATTATCGCCACCCCCGCTATATATTTAGAACAAAATTCCATTTTAAAGTGTTTTTATCTCGATATACTGCCATACGTGATTGTGTTAAATGAAGCGGCGAATTTGGTAGATACCGGTGTAAAACCAAAATAACAATAGGAAGACCAGGTAATTGAAGAATTAAATCAACAAGATAATTACTAAATATGAACTGTTGTTCTGATTTCTGTTCATCAAAGATTATCTATGATACAAAAGAACGGTAACTCAAGGTACGGAAATTGATTTCAATTCATCGCCAAATTTAATATACAGCCATTATATCTGAATAACAAAAATTGGTGATTTATCGAGAATTGACTAGTAAAACCGTAAAAATTTTGCCTTTGTATATAATACATTTCAATTTCGCCGTTGCGACTCGCGAAATTAACATATTTTACATATTCGTTAAAATGTCTAACACAAACGAGTATACGAAATGAAGTATTCATAGCAAAAACCAAAAACTTGGTTGGTAAAAAATCATGACTTACTATTATTTTTTTCTCATATATTAGGTATTATATTTACTGAAATAGAAACTGGTGCTTTCTGCTTTCGAGTATATCAATTAGGTAGTGGTTTGAGTGACGTTATATCAAATATATTACCGATGTATTTATAACCGTTGATATAATTGACATTTTTTTCAGACGGAAATAAATGCAGCTGTATTGCTATCAACTCTTCTGCTGATGGATATAACTCTACTTTTCACTGAACACCAAGCTGTCGCAATGATTCTACGCCCAGTACATGTTTCATCGGAACACTTTGTAAATAAACGCAGTTGTCATGGTAACAACTGTGACGCTATTCCACTGTCACGATCAGGCAGCATCATGCAATCATCTATATGTCCATGGAGGCAGGTTATAAGAGCAGACAGATTTAGAATTCCAATGCGATGGTATGAATCAAAATGTCTGTGTTCTAGACCCAGTTCTCGCTTCCTTGTAAATGCTAATGTCAGATGCCAAGAAATACACAGAGAATATGATGTTTGGAGACGGCTGTATAATGGCGTCAATTTTACTGTGATACCTGTCACGGAGTTGATATCAGTTGGATGTGTTCCGGTTTTACAGTGATAATGTAAATTACATCTGACATATGTAATATACTGTTATTTCATAGGCAATAGTAAATAATTCATTTTGTGCATTTAATATTCCTATCATTCACTAATATCAAATATTAGCTTTTTATACAAGACCACAAACTATATACGTAACTGCGAATGACAAAATGTGTCCAGTTTTAACATTGGTATTGTGACGTCATATCAGGATGAACCAATGGAAAGCTTAGACAGAAATTCTGGGAATTCCAGGAACATCTGCAATATTGTACGCATTTCCATATGCTCCGAAGCATTATTTTCTAAACTATTGTATTTCTATAGCATTGTTTTACACAATGTGTGCATATACCTGCAGATTTCTAATGAAAAAAGTAGTTTTCCACATCCGACTGCATTTTGTAAAATCAGTGTTTCATGAGATATATAATTACATGAGAGAGAGAGAGAGAGAGAGAGAGAGAGAGAGAGAGAGAGAGAGAGAGAGAGAGAGAGAGAGAGAGAGAGAGAGAGAGAGAGAGAGAGAGAGAAATTGGTTTATATGGCAACCCAAATATATCAGGTTTCTGCCCAAGTATTCATTCATAAAAAATGTAAACTTAGTCAAGACATTAGCTCCCTTGCATTTATTTTTTAAACACCTCTAACAGTGCAAGTCATCATATCGACCTTTCCTGCCTCTCAATGTTTCTGTTACAACACTATTTCGGTGTTTAGTACTTCAACATTCTGGCGTCATATCTAGAGTACGTCTTCCTTCAATTGTGCTTGAGGCCATGATTTTAGTACAAGGAAAATTATCGCTTATAACAGGCTGCTTAAGCCTGCACGCGTTACAAACGATGACTGTCCTGAACAGAAACGTCTTTTCCTTAAATTAAATTTACAAATAAAGGCATAGACGCTTTAAACATTAGCAATTTTCTAAAGCAAAAAAGCTCAGTCCTGTGTTCCACCATATTTTAAATTGAAGACCACGCCTTGCATTTCATATAGTTATACACCTAGCATCGCATCCAAGCTATTCAATTACAAACAGGTTTTGCAGTGCCTGGACATCAACCATCTTCTACACAACACTGTCACATGTTCATGTGCTTCATCTCCTTTCCAAAACAGTCTATCGGGCATGTCACCTAAACTTCATAAAACCCCATATAAGCAAAGATACATAGCAGGATCCAGCAAAAGTTCTACCAAACCTTTATCTTTACTCCTTACCAAGATATTGACAATCGTTAAGGAGAAACTTCAACAATACTCTACAGTTGCTTATTCCAGAAGCGGTGTAAATCAGATGTGGATAGTAAAAAATTCTAAACAGCTTTTAGAAAATTTGATGGCAAACAATTTTTCTCGAATTCACAGTATCAAAACATATGACTTCTCTATTCTTTACACAACTATTTCACATAAAGTGTTTTTTCACTAAAGGTGGTACCCCAAAATTTAAATATCTACTGATTGGCTATCAGGATACTTATTTTGTCAAACACCACTCTGTACACATAAATACACTGAAGTTGATATTAAAAGATGCAGAAATTTTTAATAGACAGATTTTTTATATCTATATTTTGTACTGACATGGTGTGTCTATATGTGTCAAATGCATTACTGCATTACTATTTGAATTCAAACTAATGAACAATGTGAACTGCTGAATAATTGGAATTATCATATGTTCAATATGTGTTTCAATAAAGCTGAGAGGAATGTTCGCGAATGAATAATAAAATTGCGAGTACTCGAATATGACTTAATCCGCCACATCTCTAGTACAAATATAGTACGTATTGTACCACTATGTTGCCATTTGTATTCGGCATGGAAGGAGTAAATAAGGTACGGGGGAATCTCTCTATAACCATGTCATCCCTACAAACCATAATAAACTGGTCTTAAACAATAGATAGGAACATACCACTCACATATTAAGGGGTGAAAGGGTTAAAAGAGCTCTAAGCAATTTCATTTTTGTTAAAAACCTTAATTTCTGATTTAATATCCAATTATCAACATTACTGCTATATTCCCTGGTAATAAAACAGTTAAGTTATTTCAAGAAATTAAAGAAAAGAAGATTACTCGAATACATCCGAATAGTTTGTGATGTATATTTTTGATTAGTTTTGGTATTTGATATTTGTTTATTACCTAAGTTTACATAAATTCACATGGACTATTATTGATCGCATTGCACCTCAGTTAGACTAATTCAACTGTGACGAATCACTAATAGTTATACCGATCGAAACTTCTGACTATTTCAATATTTCTGCTAAAAGTAAAGCAACATTTTATTATGGTCAAATAGACCTAATGTTCAAATTTGTTTGTTACGAGCGTATGATGTTTCAACAATTGTTGTCTCCACAATTAACGCTCGCTTTCGATTTACATCTTCGCAGGCTTTCATCGAACGACAGATCTGAAAAAAAAAATTGAGTGGATCAAACTCAAAATTTATTCCAATAAATTATTGTTTGACATTTGTACATGTATTTGTTTATTTACGTCAAATTACATCATGCATATCTTAATAAATATTTTTAGGATTAACGTGTATAAAGAAATTTGTACTTTTGGTTTGTTTGTTTATATATATCGACGACGTTTTGTCAATTAATAATGACAATTTTCATACATGTGTCAATTCGATATATCCCAGCGAACTAGAAATTAATGATACAACAGAAATAAGTACACACGCTTCATACTTAGACATTTTACTTACTATAGACACAGACGGGAAATTAGAAACTAAGCTATACGACAAACGTGACGATTTCGGCTTTCCCATCGTAAATTTTCCACATTTAAGTAGTAATATACCTCAGTCACCCGCATGTGTGGGAATCGAATCGGGCTTGGTCTATCGTTTCGTTTTCTTTTTATGACCTTCACCTTTTATGTGGGTTATTGGGTTAGTCATGAAGCTGGACCACGTGTAGTGAATTTACCTTTTGAATATATTGTGTTAGTCTGATTTCAGTTTTTTGTGGGTTTTTTCTTGTGAGAAGAATGAGTTTGATGTTAGTAAAAATTAAACATTGTCCTACTATTCCCCTTGAAATGAAATAATAAAGACAAATATTTCTCGGTGTAGTGGAAACGTCCAGGATGAGTGATATTGTTTATTTCATTTTAGTTTAGTATTATTCTTTTAATTAAAATATCTTTTACTTTTTAGTGTTAAAGCTACCTTATGTTGCGACTTTATGTTTTACTCTCTCTCTCTCTCTCTCTCTCTCTCTCTCTCTCTCGACTCTCTCTCTCTCTCTCTCTCTCTCTCTCTCTCTCTCTCTCTCTCTCTCTGTAAGTACTGATATTAACCCGAAATTTACATACCCTTTTAGTCTTCTAATAAAATACTAACCGAGTTAAAATTCCTGGGATTTGTTGGTTCTTATAACTGTACAGTGTGGTTATTGTTCTAATAGTATCGTTAAATATACAGTACACATTTGTGTATTTTCCTTTTAGGTCACTTATGTGGTATGCTTTGTATATTCAGAACGCTGCACATGTAATTATGGAATTTATTGTGTTATACTCTCTTTTTTCTATTTTATACGCCAATATAATGTTTTTTAATGTGAATATATTTTTTTTTATTCCCAGTGATGCAAGTAATGTTTTGATTTTTTCTATAAAATCCTTAATGTACTTGCATTTTATAAAATAATGTTCATATGAATGTTTTTTATTTCATTATCGTCTATCTCTTCAAATATAAATTTTAATGATTTTTAAATCATTTCAGTTGTAACCTTATGGTCTCTTTTCAAACTTTGAAAAAAATATATACCGGATCTTTAAGATTATTTATTAAATATTCATATATTATTTTGTTATCCAGTTTTGATATTACTAATATTTTTTCTTCCCCATTTATCTTTAGTAGAGTCTGTATCGGTGTGTTGAACTGATATGTAGTCATGTCTTTATTTTTAAGTTTTGTTTTCCATTCTACAGGAACACATTTTTTAATTAAACTTACTTCTGCTATCCAATTTTCTTTATTTTTTTAGTTTTTGCAAAAATTCCTTTTCTTTTATTATTCCATTTTTATCTAGAATATCCTGTATTCTAATTATATCACTTTTAATCCAATTTTCAAAAAATAGAACATTATTTTTAAATTTTATATATTTATTTCCCCATAAAATTTGGGCTGCTATGTCTCTTTGATTTTGTAGAGTCTTTGTCTGTCCTCCACCTATTTCGATCCAGGCTTTATAATTATATTTTGATAAAATTCTGGAGTTAATTCCCTTTTATTGCCCAGGTGTTTTATATCATCTAAGTTCATCTTAAATATCAAGAATTTTTTTCCAAAATTTTCAAGAGAATACTAAGGTATTATTTTATATTGATTATCTCCTGCTTCTGTTAATTTGTTTACCCATTTAGAAAGTATTGTATTTGTATTTGAAAAGAAATCTAGTTATAAGAAAGGCGCTATTTTCGTGAATATACCGTTTTCGAATTGTTCCATTCCGTCACAGCTTGTCATAATAGTATAAAGTTTCAAATCAAAAAGTAGGGCGGCATCATTTCCGGCTAAGCAGTTTTTCGTATATATAATATGGAAGATGGATTTCATGCAATGATGGAAGCAGGGTTATAAAAGCATCCTGCAGGAAAGTGATACCACTTGTCATCTTTTTAAAAGATAGTGAATGTCGTCGAAACCGGAATCGATCTTGCCCGACCTCCTGTTGAGGTCACGTGATCTGAGTCAAAATTATTCCTACAAAACTGAACGGAATGGAACAATTCGACAATGGTCTATTGCACCCGTGAAGTTCCCCTTGTGAGACTACAAATGCTGAACCGTGCGTTGAAATAACATTAATTATATGATTTCCTTTACATCTGTAATTCACTTGTTGCACATGTAAGATATAAGATAAATCTCAGGAATCCACCAATGGCTATAATATTGCTGATTCGAATTATATTATTTATTTTCAGTTTAGAGATCGACTGAAATACTTAATGCTACAACAAAAGGTATGCCTATAGAATACATTATTGTGGCATGTATGGTAAGATGTACAATTGTTGGCTGATGTCAGCATATTTCCCATCGTCTTTGATTGCACAGTCTACAAATGGTCCACAGATATCGATGACATTCTTTGTACTGATAGGAAAGATAAAATCTGCACTACCATGAAAATTGTATTCCACAAAAAATAACAGTCACAAATAATCATCAAATTTCCACTGGGGTGAAATGAAGATTAGGCATCAATTTTGAGTTCTGAATATCTTATTTGTAGCATATGGATATATCAGTGTCTATCACGAGTATATTAAGATATAAATATTTGCATTGTATGCTGGAATGCAACAAACTTGGATCCGTTTGTTCAGTTTAATGCAACTAGATTTGTTTTTCGCTGGACTTTCATATCAGTAAAATGAATTTTGCTTTAACTGTTTTAAATAGCCTAGAGTGGTCTGGTTGAATGATCAACTCACAAAAGGATAAACATAAACTGTTCTATAATTTTAAAGTCATTATTTTTCAATTAATCAGCGATTTGTTTCATGGGTCTAGCACCATAAATCTTGAGAATTATTTAAGTCTAGAAATGGTCAAGTGTGGCAAATCCTGAAATCTGATTGGCTCAGCAGACCAATTTGAGAATATTCCCAGACTTGAGTAAATTCTCAAGTTTTATGGTGCCGGGTCCTGAAACATATAGTTTGTATACAAAATAGCCATCAACGGAGAAGACATTTGAATAAAAGATACATATGGCAAAATACTTACATACCGACTGCAATTCCCTTCATTGCAAGTATATAGAGCGATGTTTTGGATTTGTCAGTACACGCAGTCACGTGACCAGAGTGTTAACCGCTTTACATTTTGGCGTAGGAATGCATGAATGCATTTTTCAATGTATGAACCGTGTGTAAAGCTGACTAGTCCAAAACTGACAACTTCCCCGATAATATAAAGTATATAACCGCACGTCACATTCTGTCAATAATTACGTGTACCACACACTAAGACAGTTCAATGTCATACAGAAATATATCTCAATCTAAACTCTAGTCTAGTACCTTTGATACTGACAGTATACCACAACACTACAATTTCAAATTCAATGTCGGGTTATCCGGATGAAGTATACAGGTCGGCCCGTTAATTTTACTTCATAATTATCCTTATGTGAATGATATAATGCTTCGAATATATCTAGCATTTACATTTAAAGTAGGGGCCTAGGCTTACTAGGCTAAAACACTGATATCTCTTCTATCAATGTATCCGAGAGAGTTGCATGGAATTGTACCCTCAAATATCTAAATCACAGTGCATAAAAATCGACAACAGGAAAACACATACCTTAACAATTGTAAAAATAAAATCAATATTACAAACAATGTCCGAATCCAAAGATACTGCGCGTCATTTATGATTCAGACAGTGATCGAAAGTTAACCCACTTTCACCAACGTTTCCTTGTACACGTATGATGTGACGTCACTTTCCGAATTGAATCTTTGAACTCAGCCCTTCTTGTGTCTCTATGATGAAAAACATTTCGTTTTATCTATAGTATTAAAAGTATTAAAAACAAGGTTTTGCACAATTTTCGGTTGCTTAATTAGTCATTTTACCATTTGACCTACATATGTCGCTTTCCTGTTTTTCAAGCAACTATAACTACTTCAAAAGGTAAAATTATGGATTGATTTTCAAACGACGTTGCCATTTACAAAGTCGAGGATTTCAAAAATGTTAAAATGTGTTGGTTTCATAACGAATTAAAAAAAAAAATTTTTTTTTTTCAAAGCGGCGACGTTTTCACACTAACAATTATCATATGAGCTTGTATTTATTTCGGCAAGCCTCGGGTTTTACAGGGTTTATGACCCCTAGGGTGGAATAAACGCATATCTAATGACAGCATATGAAAGCGTCTTAATATATATATATATATATATATATATATATATATATATAGATATATATATATATATATATATATATTATATATATATATATATATATATATATATATATATATATTATATATATATATATATATTATATATATATATATATTATATATATATATATTATATATATATATATATATATATAATACAATGCTTACAAAAGTAAAATGAATTGTAGATTTATAATTTGAATTACGTATTTGGGTCATCGACATGATATGTTAAAATCTCAGATACTAAAGTATAAATCTTCAGAATGTCCAGGATGCAATCTAGAGATCTAATGAATTTTGTACAAACACAGAGAGCTGGAACCCCAGAGGCGGGATCAGATGCCAAAGAGGAGTAAATATCACCTGTTGACCGGTCACACCCTCAGTCATATTCAAATAAAAATACGTGAGGAACAAATCCTCTTCACATAATCAACAACCGCTATCACACCGGTAACTCAACATTTCATTTAGTGAACAAAATAATCGCAAATAAAGCTATTATACCGACCGCCAAATTTTCGGAGCGTTGACATCAAACGCGATTTTCGATATCCCTGTGTCCATACCTTGCCAGTTAATAGTTCACCTCTATATATGAAATGTTCATATGTTGAACACGCCCTGGCATATCGTCGATATGAAGATCCTGAACCACTTTACCCACGGCACATTACAGTTGTATAAACCAAAACGATTTAATTTCTTGCACTACACAACTCCACAATTTACTGTATGTTTATATCGGCTGCGGTGCTTGCTGGAAACCTAAGCTTCTTCCCGTGATGAATCCTTATGCAATTATTTAATCGTAACAGATATTGATAAATAAACAATCATGTCTATTATACCTCGACAAGGGCAGTGCCTACTTGTGAAAACACCATGTTATCAAAACATCCACAGCCACCCTATTGTTTGATTCCCCAGGTAATGATCTTGGTGTCGTTATTTCAGGCATGTGTGCTTTACCAAATTGCTTTTTTTATATAGTCAAGACAATGTTGATTTTCTTGGAATTAGAGATTTCGAAAGTGAAATAAAAAGGAATTTACAAATCGGGACTTTTGATTTCAATGTTTCAAGAACTCTGAGATCTCGTTGTTCGAGAGACCGAGAGAGGAATGTTTTATGAAGGAAATAGATATTGATATTTCTATATTACCTCGAGAGATTAAGAACCATATATGCATCGAAATCACTTATACACGTACATTACATCTCGTGTATATCTATAGATAATTAGGAATGCAGTTTTTGTTTAATGAATACAAATTTTCTAAATAAAAAAAAATTATAGAAAAAAATTAAAAGAAACTTTCAGGAAAAAGATCTATGTCTACACTATATGATTTTTATTTCGGCAGAGTTTAAAGTTTGCTAAAAATTCGGAAAATAAAACTGTTTTTCGACTCAGAAATGCGCAACAAATCTAGAAATTGCAATAAATATAAACTTTTGATTTTGATGTTTTAAAAACTGGATACATGGATAATTCTTTGTAAATCAATTTTACTATCACCGTTTCTATTTAGCAAAAATATTGTTTTTAAATTGCTAATGTTTGTATAGTCTAACTGTACAAGTGTTCATCTTTACTAACCAGTCACTTCCTCTACACGATCAGTTTTAATCCCCCCCCCCAATTTTGTACCTCATATATGTATACCCCAATAAACATTCACCTTCCTATCGCGATCAGCGGTCATCCCTTTCACGTGAAGCGTTATCAAGTTGACCCATTAAACGACCATTCAATTTTCAATGTGCCAGTCTCTAGTTGTCCAAAGATTTACTGATCCTGTAATTATGCTAGTATAAGTATAGCATCGTGGTAAGTCTCTATGTTTGAATTACCTTGACAAATGTCAATATGTCACAAAAAATAATACATGGGTATATGAGGATTAATATACGTACATGTTTTCACACATTACTACTTGCCAATTTTCAGACCCTCACTTAAGATTTCATATCTGTCACCTTCATGATTAATACAATAAATTCGGCTTTAGTGACCACCTGTGTATAAAGACCACCTGGTTTCATAACCGTTTTTGTCATACCCCCAATAGTACAATTTCGTAAAAATCAACCTCTATATACAGACCAGCTCCCTATAAAGACTGGTTTTGTTGTGTCCCAAAGAGGGTCTTTATATACAATTTTCACTGTACACGTTAGACTGTATTCGCAAATCCGTTTGAAAAATGTGAATACACACTAAGTTGGAAGATGTAAGTAAATAACAGTATTTAATATACATATATACCAATTGTGACGAGGATTCGTTCCTCACGTATTTCATTTGGACTTGACTGTGAACTTTTGTCCTGGACATCCTTAAGATTTATACTTTGGTATCTGAGATGTTTTATATACATTTATATCGAATTCGAGCTTAACTGATGAAATCTTATTGACAGAAATGATCATCTTGAGCATTTGTTTTAACCTCTTTTGTAAAACTTTAAAATTGTTATTGTTGATCATATTTACAAGTGGATAAGGAGCCATCTTAGCACTGTCCAAGTTCCCTTCCTTATCAACTACAACACAGCCAATGTGTAGATAAAAGAATGGCTCGTTCTAAATGCACTTTATGTTGAGTAATATTTGCACCTAACTAAGTAGGTCCTTTTATGTCTGTTTGCATGTCCAAAGTACTTCATGCTTATCTCGGTTCACAAAGCTGTGTAATGTTATAAGTCCATATAGATGAACTGGTACATCCAGGTTCTGTCAGAGACTGAGATAATACTATATACTCTCAATCATTACAGGTAAAGGCATTGCGTTGCTCTGATGTTGTGCATTACTTTAGCTCAAATATTTTTGTGTCGAAAATGATACTGTCTTTCATGTTTTAATTTAACTTAACAACCCCTAAAAATGGACTTCTCTGTAAATCTATGACTTAAACCAGTTCAAATATATCTTGAGGGGTAAATGGGTTAACTTTGAATCGTTGTGATTGCAAACATGAGTAAAATTTGCTGGGAAACTGGACATCGAGAAAACATACATCGTGTAGCTCAGGGATTTTTTAAAACTAACTTTATATTAAAGAAAAACATGCTAGATCTGCATATATCACTTCGTGTATAACTCATAACGAAATGCAACGTTTCAGCCCCGAGAAAACAAACGAGACTAGGATTTGTTATTGGTTTTAATTTTGGTTGTGTTTCTTTATTGTTTGTTGCTTGTTTGCTCTTCTTTAATCGTGTTAAAATACGCCACACACATTTTTAGAGAACTTAATATGGAGTCGGACAATTTTCAATGGTGAAAGAAAGAACTTAATGAAAATGTAACCGGCTTTCCATAAGTAATCTGGGAAACATTCTTACAAAATCAACTTTCAAACTTCCTCTAAACTTAGCTTAATGGAGAAGAGAGACTTCACAGTTTAAAGTATGATGCTCGAACCAATTTGCCGTAAAAAAACCAGTTAGGGTAATTTTAAGACCGTGATATGTAAAAATGTTGCATACATTGTTTCAATGTTAGGTTAGGTATCACCAGTCCTTTATTCCTTAAACTTAGACACATTTATGTGGCACTAGAAATTAAGGCAAAACAATTTTTCGCGCATCAGCAACAGAATGATTTTAATAATTTTTGTATAATTTTCATCTGAAAATCTCGTAATGTTCACCTTTTACGTTCAAATTTCTTTTGACCGAATCTTGAACCTTGAAAAAAAACACATGACATGAATTGCATACGATTAATTTGATATAAATGACCATCAGTATCATAGTTTATTATTAAGAATTGATCTTAGACATCTTAGTTCCCGTTTGTATCATTTACCGCTTGATGCTTAGAGGGTTCCACAAGGAGGGGCAACATTGTTTGGCCAGTTGCATGTTTGTTTCACTTCATCAAATACCAGACCTGTAACAGAGAGTGTACACATTTGCGAATATCTAATGGCTAATATAAACTTAAAACTATGTAACAACCGATACCCAACCTGAAATTGAAGTTAAATGCAAATAGGGAGGGTAGAAAATAGCAATTATCAATTCTCTTTGCATTTTAATGTTGTTATACGACACACAACAAGGTGTCAGTAAAATTGTAGCACCTTGTGTTTTTTCTTTTATTCTACCTGGGAAGAAGCCACCAGCCATCTGCAAGTAAACTGGCAAATATTCCCACGAAGCAGTTCTATCACTAGCAATTTGCCTTACTAGAGATAAGAGACTTCATTACTTAAAAGGATATGCTCTAACCACATGGCCGTGGCGTCTCACCAAATTTGAAGCATGAACCAACACTAATCATATTAATTAGTTGAATTTCCATTGGAGCACGATGAGACCACGCTTGTGAATACATGTCGTTGTACACTGTTTGGATAGTATTGGACTATAGAGTTTTCAACATACCGAGTTATCTATTATTGCGAAATTGATTAACACACAAAGATAAAATATGCTATCGACTATGATTGTTTAATTTCAAAATCACTTCATTTACTGTTGGGGAAACCCCTTCTCAGTTGATTTTTTTATATCTACGGGTTCAGATCTGTACTCAGATTAAAAAACAACAACAACAACAACAACAAAAACAACAACAACAACACCAACAAACAAACAAAAACACCGCATTGGAATAAAATAACCTACCGCCAACACACAAGTTATGGTCGAGAAAGGCTCCTTTATTACATGTGTAATATGAAAGGCAATGTGTTTCCGTGTCTGCGTATTTCCCATCGGCTTTACCTGTACAGTCCTTGATACGTCCACAAATTGTTTGTACAGCCGATGGACTGATTACATGTAAAATACAAAAGCAATATACTGATATATGTATATATATACATAAAATATAACGTCACCTCTTTTGATATTTGACGCCTTAATTTATTTGTTCTTTACACAATATCCCACATAAAAAATTAAAAGAAAGACTTTTTAGCATCATAGACAACTTTTTTCACTAAAGGTGTACCAGAAAATATAAATATCTAGTGATTGGTTATCATGATACTTATTTTGTCAAACAAAACACTGATTATACACATCAATACACTGAAGTTCATATAAAATATGCTGAAAATTCTAATAGATAATATATTTGTAATGTTCGAAGACGTTGTCTTTCAACAAATTGTCTGTATTCCTATGGGAACCAATTGTGACCCTTTATTGGCCGACCTGTTCCTTTATTCATACGAAGCAGACTTCATTCAGAAACTGCTGAAGTAAAAGAAGAAAACGTTAGCAGTGTCCTTTAATTTGACATTTAGATATATCGACGATGTTTTGTCAATTAATAATGACAATTTTTATTCATATGTCAATGCGATATATCCCAGCGAACTAGAAATTAAAGATACAACAAATCATGCACACGCGCTTCATACTTAGACATTTTACTTAATAAAGACACAGAGGGAAATTGTCAACTAAGTTATACGACAAACGCGACGATTTCGGCTTTCCCACCGTAAATTTTTCACATTTAAGTAGTAATATCCCACAGTCACCCGCATATAGAGTTTATATTTCACAAATGATCCGATATGCCAGGGCATGTACAACATATGAAGATTTCAGATACAGAGGTAAATTACTCACTGACAAATTATTGACACAGGGATATCGAAAACCGCGTTTAATGTCAACGTTCCGCAAATTTGACGGTCGGTATAATAGCCTTTTTGCGATTACTCTGTTTCACTGGTTGAAATGTTGAGTTGCTTTTTCGTTGGCGGTTGTTGAGACGTTTGTACCAATTGCGATTTCATTTGGACTTGACTGTGGACTCAGGGTGGATGTGACCGGTCGACAGGAGATGCTTACTCCTCCATTGCACCTGATCCCACCTCTTGGTTTCCAGAGGTCCGTGTTTGTCCATTTTTCCCGGATTTGTATCGGTTGAGTTTAATTCGACGCTGTGATATATATATATATATATATATATATATATATATATATATATATATATATATATATATATATATACTATATATACTATATATACTATATATTTACTATACCTATTGGAATATTTTACTGTGGTATTACCATCTGCTTACTTTCCCTACTTTATCTTGTAACACAGCGTTTATTTTAACTTGTGTTTGAAAATACTTATGCTTTCGTTCTAAACTACCAAATTTGTCTATATATCCTGGATTTATACTTTGGTATCTGGGATTATTATGTATTTATGCACTTACACTACAAAACATACTTAAGAAGAAATAATTAACAATCAATCAACTCTTGCGACGTCAAAGTTCAATCGCTGAATAATGTGTAACGACAGCCAAACGTGTAATCTATGTCTTAGATAAAATTATATTAAATAGAAATGTCCCTTCTTTTAATGCACCGGTACAGTGCATTAGTCCCGGTCATAT